>PVJS01008696.1:0-52408 GCA_004027185.1 Glis glis
CACCTGCCTCCTCACCTGCCTCCTCACCTGCCTCCTCACCTGCCTGCACACCTGCCTCCACACCTGCTTGCACACCTGCCTGCATACTCCTGACATTAGTGTCTACTAGATGACTTTTGAAAGCCACACTTGAACAGTGTTTCAGAATGCTTTCACCTCCAAGCTAGTGACCAGATGGTTGAATGGCGGGTGAGGCTTGGGGCAGTGCCCTGCTCTACTGCTGCGTCCAGAAAGCGCTCAGAGTCCACTGTGCCCCGGGGCCCACGGGAGGAGAAGGCTGGACACGGGCAGCAGAGGCAGGCTTCCGCCCCTTCTTCAGAACACGTTCTGGGCCTCAGTGGACCCCTGAACATCCCAAGGACTTGGGTCTGCAAAGGGCTCCCTCCCCTCTTCCTTTGCTCTCCCTCCCTCTCTTTTTAAATAGCTTAATTATATTCCACCAGCAGCTGCCACCAGGAATCAGTATTATCTTTATTTTTAACAATCTATATTGATTATGCATATTGATAGGGTTCAGTATGATATTTCCACAAGCGCATATGGTGTGCACTAATCCAATCCGCCCTCCCCACATGCGCGCCCTGTCTAACCTCCAGTCATCACGATTCGAAATTCAAGTTGACTTTTTGGCTTCCACATACAAGAGAAAATGCATGGTACTTGTCTCTCTGTGTCTGGCTTATTTCACTCAACACGAGTCCTCTAATTCCATCTTCTGTGCTGTTGATGAGAGGACTTCGCTCTTCTTTATGGCTGAATAATATTCCATTTACATATGCCACATTTTCTTGACCCATTCACCCACTGCCGTGCACCCAGGTCGATTCCCTAGCATGGCTATCCTGAATAATGTGGCGATAAGCGGGCGCAGGTGTCTCTCTGGCATGCTGACTTCATTTCCTTTGGGTGCATATTCAGAAGTGGGATAGCAGATCACACAGTAAATCTATTTTTAGTTTTTTGAGGAACCTCCATACTGTTCACCATAATAGCTGAACTAATTTACATTCATTACTTTTTAAGAAGTTGGGATAGGAGCCCGGGGGCCCTCCGGCGGTATGTCTCCCTGGTCCCTGGAGCTCTGGGACCTCCTGCTTCCTGAGCCCGCCCCTCCTCCAGCAGAGGGTCAGGGACAGAGGCAGCCTGGCTGGAGGGGCCACCCTCCCTCCTGATCTTCTCCCTCTCGTCCCTGCACAGGGGGTGGGAGGGGGCTTTGACCTGCGTGCCCACCCCAAGGAGAACGGGGGAGGGAGTGGTGTGGTGCAGGGGTTCACACCACCTGCGGAGGGGGACAAAATGGACACAGGGCCACCCGAGTCATTCAGATGTCCCCAGCTCCTGCACCTGAGGGTGGGAAGCAGGGGCTCCATGTCTCAGGGGTGTCGTGGGGTCCTGGGCATCCTCACAGACCCCAGTGGGCTCACTGAGACCTGGCCCAGGGCTGGGCCCTGTACCTGCTACGAGCACCTCGCCTCCCACAGCCTGGGGGACAGGTCATTCCCACGCCCTGGGCTGCGTTCTCCATTCTCAGCTGAGGAGTCAGGATCCCCAGGAGCCCACAGCCACCCTGCTGACACCATAACCCCCGCCGGGTGGGGACACAGCTCCTGCAGGGGACCTCAGGGCTGCAGGGCAGGAGGAATCACAGATCCCAGTGCCGGTGAGATCCGATCGTCTCCAGGCCAGATACAGAGGAGCATCTGCGGCATCAGGACAGCTCAGATAGGCTCAGAGAGGCGCCAGCCCCTTGCGGCAGAGCCACGCTGCTCAGCCTCCGGCAGCCTCGGCTCCGCTTCTCCTTCTTCAGCTTCCCCAGCCCATCTCAACACCCTGTCCCCTCCGGCCACCTGCCGCTGCCTGTTAGAGTTGGTCTCATCAGTCAGTTTGGAGCTAGTCCCTCCCTCGGCCAGCGTTGAGCCTGCTTCCTTCGCTCTCCTGACTCGCACCGTCTCCCTGCCCTCATAGGGGCTTCCTCGTCGGCCCTCCAGATACCTGGGTCCCTCTGCAAGGCCTGCTCCGCCTTCTACCAGGCTGCACTGCCCCGCCCCGGCCCTCCCTCTGCACTGAAGGGTTTGGGGGCAAGCTGGCCTTCAGCATGGCTGAGACCCAAGGGAGGGCAGCCTCACACCTGCCTGCCATTTGCCAGGGACAGGATGAAATGCAGACCCGAAGAGGAGACAAAATGATTGACAGCCCCACACCTCTGGCCGGTAACTGCTCCTGCACCTGCTCTGTCCCCACAGTCTCACCTCTGACTTGCTCTGCCTCCACCCTCCACTTCAGCCCCGCTCTGCTCCCTCTCCTAGGCTCGTGAAGACCCCGCAGGGCTTTCCCTCGGAATGAGCAGGACCACCCGACATGCTTGGCGGGCCAGTGGCTTGGCCAGAGGCTGGCACAGGGCACAGGTGGAAGGCGGGCTGTGCAGTGTCCTTGGAACTCAACGTGAGAGGTAGTAAAAGTTTCTGGCCAGCCAGGCATGGTGGCACACACCTAGTAATCTCAGACCTTGGGAGGCTGAGACAGGAGGATCACAGGTTCAAGGCCAGACTCATCAACTTAGCAAGACTGTTTTAAAATAAAAAGTAAGCCGGGCGTGGTGGTGCACATTTGTAATCCCCGTATTTCGGAGGATAAGACAGGATGATCACAGATTCGAGGACAGCCTCAGCAAGTAGTGATACTCTCATCAGTCTAGTGAGACCCTGTTTCAAAATAAAAATAATATAGGGCTCGGGGCGTAGCTCAGAAGTAGAATGCCCCCAGGTTCCATCCCAAGTACCTAAATAAATAAATAAATACATAAATAAATAAATAAGCTGGCCATGGTGGCGCACACTTGTAATCCCAGTACTTGGGAGGCTGAGACAGGAGGATCAGGGTTCACAGCCAGCCTCAGCTACTTAGTGAGGTTCTCCACAACTTAGTGAGACACTGCTTCAAAATAAAGAATAAAAAATAGGGCTGAGAGTGTAGCTCAGAGGTAGAATGTCTCTGAGTTCAATCCTCAGTACTGCAAAAAATAAATAAATAAAATAAATAAATGGGCCTGGGGGTTGTAGCTTAGAAGTAGAATGCCCCTAGGTTCAATCCCGAAGCTCTGAGGGGTCACAGAGCCCCTCTGTGTCTCCCCAGCCTGGGGGAGCAGGGCTCTGTATATCCAGGGAATAAGCACCATTCTAGTCTGGACCTCAGAGCCCTAGGGGGCCAGAGGCAAGCGACTCTCCTCCCTGTCCCTTTCTCTGGGGTGGTAAAGGGCCAGGGCCCCGGGTTCTAGGATGGTCCTGCCTGCCACATCTCTTCCTGAATGGAGCTTGTGTGTGATGGCCGCCGGGCTTTGAAGCGCTGAAAAGAACCAGCTCCTTGGGGCGACCCTGGAGCCCTTTCACCGCCACCAGCCCGGCACCGGCTCCTTCTGGAGAGAAGAGAACTCAGTGCCAAAGGTGCCATCCATTCTCTGGGGTAAAAACCTTTCAGTGGAGGATTAGGGAAAGCACTGGAAGCAGGCCAGCGGCCCATGCCCGCAGTCCCAGCACTCGGGAGGCTGAGAGAGGAGGACTATAGGTTCAAGGCCAGCCTTACAACTCAGTGAGACCCCGTTTCAAAATATAAAAAGGTCTGGAGATATGGCTCAGAGGTAGAATGCCCCCGGGATTAATCTGAAACATAAGGAGGAGGAGAAGGAAATGCAGAACCCGATTTATGTCTGCCCTGTCCTGGCATTCGGGGGAGCAACTGGCTGCACACTGTGACATCAAGACACTGTGTGACATCGAGAGCCAGGTCCTCTCCTCCTTTGCCCCGAGACATCTGTGGGGACACAAGCGGCCTCCCTGTGAGGTGCTCCTGTGCACTCCTGGGTGCCGGCAGCACTCAGATCCGGGTCTCGCCACATCCTCGCCCTGTGACCTCAACGCAGCACCCACTTCACTGTTTCTCAGCCTCCTTAGCTGAGACCCGGACTCGAAACTAGCACCTCACAGAGCAGCAAGGCGTGAAGAGGAACTAGTCAATACTACTGAAGGCCTAGGCGAGTCTGCCCAGACGGCCCGTCTGACCTCAGTGAATGAGGGAACGCCAGGGGTTACCACTGTGGTCACAGCTACTTGGACTGCCACAGTTCCCGTGTGGAATCCCCAAGCTACAGTGCTCAACAACAACGCTCTGTTCACCTGCCAGGAGCCCGCCCAGCTCCACGGCGCCCCCTGGGGATGAGCCTCATGCACACCAAATTCCAGGCACCTGAGCTGGGTTGGTGGCACACACCTATAATCCCAGTACTTGGGAGGCTGAGACAGGAAGATCGCAGGTTCAAGGCCAGCCTCTGCCACTTAGCAAGATCCTGTTTCAAAATGAAAAATAAAGCTGGGCGTGGTGGCGCACGCTTGTAATCCCAGTATTTTGGGAGGTGGAGATCGGAGGATCCGGGTTCGTGGCCAGCCTCAGCTCGCTCTCTCTCTCTTTCTCTCTCTCTCTCCTTAGTGAGGTCCTCCGCAACTTTGTGAGACCCGGTTTCAAAATAAAGTATAAAAAATAGGGCCAGGAGTGTAGCACGGAGGTAGAACGCCCCTGCATTCAATCCCTGGTACCGCAAAAAAAAAGAAAAAGAAAAAGAAAAAAAGGCTGGGGGTATAGCTTGAAGGTAGAATGTGCCTGCATAAAATCCACAGTATAAGAAGAAAGAGGAGGAGAGTAGGAGGAGGAGGAGGAGGGAAGGGAAGGGATTCCAGGTGCCCAAAGCTCATGGCTTGCGTGCCCGGGGTCCTGTGTCTGTGTCATATCCTCATCCCCCACTCAGGTCTCCTCCAGCTCTCCTCTCTGCCGCATGGACATTTGCTGTCCAGTAGCGCTGTCACCAGCCACGTGTGGCTACTGAGCCTTTCACATGTGGCTAGAGAGACCATGGGACTGACTTTATAATTTTTTTTTAATTTTTTAAATTAATTAATTTATTTATTTTTTGCGATACTGGGGATTGAACCCAGGGGCATTCTACCTCCAGCTACACCCCCAGCTCTATTTTTTATTATTATTTTTTTTGCGGCACTGGGGATTGAACCCAGGGGGGTTTTACCTCCAAGCTACACCCCCAGCCCTATTTTGTTTTTATAATTTATTTTTAAACCGGGTCTCATGAAGTTGCAGAGGGCCTCACTAAGTAGCTGAGGCTGGCCACAAACTCGGATCCTCCGGTTTCCACTTTCCAAGTACTGGGATTACAAGCGTGCGCCACCACGCCCGGCTATTATTATTATTATTATTATTATTATTATTATTTTGCAGTACTGGGGATTGAACCCAGGGGCATTCTACCTCCAAGCTACACCCCTGGCCCTATTTTTTATTCTTTATTTTGAAACAGGGTCTCACTAAGTTGCAGAGGGCCTCACTAAGTAGCTGAGGCTGGCCGCGAACCTGGATCCTCCTGTTTCAGCCTCCCAAGTACTGAGATTACAAGCGTGTGCCACCACGCCCAGCAATAATTTTATTGCTTAATTAATTTAAAGGTCAACGGCAGCAGGGCGTCAGTGGCCATGGTGTGGGACACTACAGTTGACAAGTGACCTTCCTTCTGCGCCACTTCCCTCTCTGCCACTGGGAACGTTCTGTGGGATTCTTCCTTAGGAAAAGCCACAACTCAGGCAAGCAACCTTCACACGGTGCTCACGAGGCCAGGGACACTCTACCCCCCACGGCGGATCACACCTGAACCTTCACACAGTGCTCAGGGGACCGGGGCACTCTACTCTCCACGGCGGATCACACCTGAACCTTCACACAGTGCTCATGAGTCCAGCGGCACTCTACCCTCCACGGCGGATCACACCTGAACCTTCACACAGTGCTGGGGTGCTCAGGGTCCGGGCAGTCCTGCATGGCTGCAGTTCAGAACGTGTGCGGGACACACGGGGATGGTGGAGAGGAAGCCCAGGCCTGGACCCGGTACCGGCAGGGCCACCAGCAGAGCTGACTCAGGAGGACCTGTCCCCCAATTGCAGTGGGGAGCACGGATCACAGAGGGGACTCCATCCTGCGGGCTTTCCCATGCTCCGGCTGTGATAGCGCTGAGCGTGATGACAGGGTGCTGCCCCACGGGTCTAGGTGAAACAGGACAGACCATTCCTCCACCTTCGCAAAGTCGAAGCCATTCTGAAACACGCCATGCTGAGAGCTGCGGGCCAGGGACTGGGCCCTTATCATCCGTTGGATATGGGTGCTGCAAAGTCATCCATTCATTCCTGAAATGCCCATCCAGCACGGCGATTCTCAAAACGCAGGTCCTGGAGCTCCCACCACCAGTTCAGAGTGAGCACCCACACCTAAGCAGATCCCACAGTTACACCGAGGTGTGTGTAGCTTTGCTGCTGTGTAGACTGACATGCAAAAATAACAGTCATTGTACTAACTTAGTCCCGACAGAGGCAGCTGGCTCCCTCCAGGAGTGGACGTGGTATTCTTCACAGCTGCACTCACAGTTACTTAGTTCGGTTTTTTTTTTTGGCAGTACCGGGGATTGAATCCAGGGGCATTCTATCTCCAAGCTACACCCCCAGCCCTATTTTTTTATTCTTTATTTTGAAACAGGGTCTCATTAAGTTACAGAGGGCCTCACTAAGTAGCTGAGGCTGGCCGCGAACCCGGATCCTCCGGTCTCAGCCTCCCAAGTACTGGGATTACAAGCGTGCGCCACCACGCCCAGCTAGTTAGTTCGGTTTTAATGCCACTTTCCCTTCAGAATGTCCTTGAAAAAGCGGGAGAAGTCTTCATTTTAGTGAATCTCAGCTCCTGGGCATGTGTCTTTCCAAGGTCCTGGTGAGGGTGGGAAGCCAACGCGCAGAATTGCGGCGTGCAGCACACGTAGCCGTCCAGGTGGAGAGGCGCTGCTGTGACTGTCGTGGGCAGAAGTGGCTTTCTTGTGGAACCACATTTCAGGTGGAACAGCATCTGAGAGACCAACTGTGGTTGTTCAGACCAGGGTATTTGGCTGACATTTTCCCCAAAAGAAAGATAATGAACCTGTCATGTTGAGGAAATCATATTTGTTGCCAATGATAAAATTTGAGTTTTTAAGGGAAAATTAATTTTTGTGTGTGGGGGGTCTGGGGATTGAACCCAGGGGCATTCTACCACTGAGCTATACCCCTAGCCCTATTTTATTTGTTATTTTGAAACAGGGTCTTGCTTAGTTACCATGCACTGGTGTCTAACCTAAGATCCTCCTATCTCAGCGGCCCAAGTACTGGGGTCACAGGTGTGTGGCACTGTACTAAGCAAAATTAAAATTTTTGAAAATGTATATCCCCAACTGTGAGCCAAACCACTTTCCAATATTTAAAGACTTTTTTGAGCCAGGCCTGATAGTGTATACCTTTGATCCCAGTACTTGGGATCACAAGTTTGAGGCCAACCTCTGCAACTTAGCAAGACCCTGTTTCAAAATTTAAATAAAATAAAATAGGGCTGAGGGTGTAGCTCAGAGGTAGAATGCCCCTGGGTTCAATCCCAGTAACACACACACATACACACACATACACACACACACACACGACTTTTTTTCTGGTGAGATTAGTAATGATGTTAGCAAATTGATTTGTGTGTGTGTGTGTGTGTGTGTGTGTGTGTGTTACTGTAGAGTGAACAAAGAGGCATTCTACCTCACAGCCACACCCCCAGCCCTATTTTATTTTTTATTTTGAAACAGGGTCTCACTAAGTTGTGGAGGGCCTCACTAAGTTCCTGAGGCTGGCTGTGAACTTGCTAACCTCCTGTCTCCGCCTCCCAAGTCCTGGGATGACAGGTTTGCGCCATGCCCGAGTTTTGTGGTATCATTTAATGATAGGTGTCAATATTAGGAAGAACTCTATGACTCAGTGAACCATTATTTTCCAAATGACCGCTGTATGATGTTATAAAAGAGCCACTCAAAGTGCAGGAGAGAGCCAGGCGTGGTGGTGCACACTTGTAATCCCAGTAGTTGGGAGGATCACAGGTTCGAAGCCAGCCTCAGGAACTTATTAAGACTCTCAGCAACTTATCAAGACTCTGTTTCCAAATAAAAAATAATAAAAGGGCTGGGGGCATAGCTCAGAGGTAGAATGCCCCTGAGCTCCATTCCCAGCACCACACACACACACACACACACACACACACACACACACACGTGCAGGAGAGGTCAGTGGACCTCAGTGTCATAGAGTGGGACACGTTCCCTGACACGGTTTGAGATTCCACGTTGCAAACAACCTTTAAGAAACTGCCGCCTGCTGGAGTCCGGTGACACGTCAAGGAAGGATGACCACGGTTACCTGACAAGGCTGATGAAATGCTCCCCCCATTCCAACTACCTATAAGCAAGAGGCTGCATTTCCTTCCTACACTTGAACCAAAATAATGAATTGCAGAAGCAGACACGAGAACCCAGTCATCTTCTGTTGCATCAGGCGGGAGGTGCGCAAAACCCTAAAATACCACTCTTTGCTCTTGACGCTAATTTTTTGTTGTTTTAGGGAGTGCAGTAAATGTTCATTAAAATATGTGAAGCAGAGGTGAAGTGTGTTTTTAATGTCATTGCAATTTAACAACTTAATGTATTAAAAAAAACATTTCCGTTTCAGTTTCTAATACTGTTAAGTATCAACAGATCCCAAATAAACAAAAGCTCTTCTGGGCCCTCAGTCATTGTACAGGGTGTAAAGAGTCTGAGACCAAGAAGTTTGAGCATGCCGGCTTGGTGCTACTGTGTGTCTGCCCTTCTTCCAGGATCAGGGCTACCGCCATGAAGACCAGCTCCTGCCCCCTAAGATCCACTTTCAAGAAGAGAGCCAGCCAGTAAACCCAAACACATCTGTGCTTCAAGGAGTCATTAGCACCAAGAAGAGTAAAACCGGGCGTGGTGGCGCATGCCTGTAATCACAGTACTTGGAAGGCTGAGACAGGAGGATTGCAGGTTTGAAGCCAATCTCAGCAATTAAGCAAGGCCCTCAGCAACTTAGTGTGACTCTGTTTCAAAATTTAAAAAAAAGGGGAGGGTGGCTGGAGGTGTAGCTCCAAAGTAGAACGCCCCTGGGTTCCATCCTCAGCACCAAAAGAAAAAATACAACTGGAAGAACAAGGCAGCTGGTATAGATAGCATGGTCTTTCCAAAATCAGGAGGGAGAATGTTCCAGACAAAGGGAGGGGCTAGGCATGAAGACCCCCCTGCAGAGGGAGGGCCATGGAGGTTCTAGAACCTGAGAGGTCTAGGCTTACTGAGGGAGGCAGGGGTGGATCTCACTGGCCCTTGAGGGCTGCAAAGAAGATGTGTCTGATGCCCCATGTGTGGAAACCACTGGTTCTGACCCAAGACACCTAGTTTACTCTTTAAAAGCCTACTGTGAACCGGGTGTGGTGGCACACACCTGTAATCCCAATAGTTGGGAGGCTGAGACAGGAGGATGGCAGGTTCAAAGCCAGCCTCAGCAACTTAATAAGGCTGTCAGCAACTTAGACCCTGTTTCCAAATAAAAAATAAAATAGAGCCAGGTGTGGTGGCACACTCTTGTAATCCCAGTACTTGGGAGACTGAGACAGGAAGAGTACAGGTTCACGGCCAGCCTCAGCAACTTAGCAAGGTCCTCCGCAACTTAGTGAGACCCTGTTTCAAAATAAAAAAATAAAATAGGGCTGGGGGTGTAGCTCAGAGGTAGAATGTCCCTGGGTTCAATCTCCAGTACAAATAAAATGAAGTGAAATAAAATAGGGCTGAAGCTGTAGCTCAGAGGTAGAAGTCCCTGGGTTCAATCCCCAGTGGCAGCTAGAGGCAGCCAGTGAGCCGGTGAGGACCCAGGTGAGGCAGAGAAGCAGACAGGAAGATACTGCAGTTAAGAGATGGCCTGGGGGCGGGTAGGGGAGGTGGGAGGTGTGGAGCTGGGTGTCTATGTTGAGGCAGAGCCCACGCCCTTGCTAGTAGACAGGCTGCAGCTGGGGAGAGCAAGCAGGAGTCACAGGACAGTCCAGAGCAGTTGGGCCAGTGGGGGAACTGGGAGGCACTGGGAGGCCAGGGGGCTGCACTACAGCTCTGATTTGGATAGAAAATTCCAGATGCCCACTGGACCTCCCAGGGCAGGACTGTAGGCAGCCACTGCACCCAGAGCCTGCTCCAAAGCTGCAGAGCAACCCCGGTAGCCATCAGCGCTCCAGCGGCGTTAAGACCCAGCCCTGGCGGAGTCGGGGAGGCCGCAGGAGGGTAAAGTGCAGGAGGAAATGTCAGCCTGTCATTTCCTCTCTCTTGGCTGCCCTAGCACCCAAGCCCCTCCGGTGGCTGAGAAAGGGAGTGGGGGCAGTTCCGACCCCCAGAAAGAATTTATTACAGAGAACCTGGGGAGGGAGGCACAGCAGAGGAGAGGCTTCCAGCTTCTGCCCAGCACGGTGGGAGGCAGGAGCCAAAGGAGGCGCTGGGCAGGTCCGGGACAGACAGAACCCTCTGTTCCCTGCAGGCAGGGCTGGGGCTGAGTTCGCTCCGACAGGTTTGAGTGAGAGAAGCCAGACTTCTGCCCCCTGCTCAGGCGGCACCTCCTGGGGGAGCCCTGTGCGCGTCCCCCTCAATCCAGGCTCTTGCGCTCCCTTTCCGCCCGGCATTTAATCGTTTAGATTTACCATGTGTCTTCATAGGAAGCGCGCTCTCCCCAAACACTCCTTTTTAACAAGATGTCCGGATCCTTTGCTACAGTGATTTCCTCCCTGGGCTACTGAGGATGAGAGGGGTCACTGAGCAGTAATCCTAACCTCTGACCTCTTTCTTCTCCCCTCCCCCTTCTCCAAGGTTCTCCGGAAAAGCCATGCACACATTTAATACAAGGTAGGGAGATGCTGGCAGGCACTGACTACGAAAGAAAAACTTCTTGCAGGTGCGAGCTGCAGAGATGCACAGGAGACCCGCCTAGCCCGGGAGGGGAGGGGAGGCCAGGTGCGCGCGCATGCTCGCGCCGGCGGATGCTGCAGATGGTTTCCTCTCGGTAGGCCGGGCTCAGGGCATCTGCTGCGGGTGAGGTGGAGAGGTGGTGTCTGGCCTCCCGGAGGCACACTTGGGTGTCCGCTTCTCCCGTTCCCGCCCCCTGCACAGAGAACATCAAGGCGGCAGCCAAAGACTTTAATTTTTAAAGGAGGGCGCTCGCAGTGGGGGAGTTTTGAAAGACTCGGCTACTTAGGACAAGGTGCCCAGCTGACCCGGGAGGCTATGGTGACCGTGCGGGGGAAGTAACCAGATTAGATCTCAGGCCGCCATCGCCCCCAGGGTCTCCCAGATGCCTAGAGCGCGGAGGGGAGGGAGGGGAGCCAGCCAGGAGTCCAGAGCCACCAGCACGCGGGTGGACGACGCCACGAGCCTTTCCGGTGGTGGGGGTGGGGAAGTACTCTTGCAAGCCGTGCCACCCTGGGGGGGTCCACCCTTTCACCGAGCCCAGACTGCCCGCTTTGAAGTCGCTGCTTTGCTCGGGCCTCCGCGGTCCCGCCCCGTGCCGCGCAGCACCGCGGAGTCCGCGCGGAGCCCCCGCTTTGTCGCTAAGCACTTATTGCAGCCGCTCATTGGACCACGTCGGTGGGGCGATCGCTGCCCTCTGATCTGTGAGCTGCGAAGAGCTCAGTGGTTCCTTCACAGATCCGCGCCCGGGCGGTCCCAGGACTCGCCGGGGGCCCTAGGCGCTGGGGAGGGGCCCGCTCCAGCCACGCCCTCCGCCTCGGGCCCGAGGCTCAGGATTTGGGGGACCAGGAAGCAAGATTTCTCCTGGGAGGAAAAGTTCTCGCGCCAACTAACCGCTTGGATCCTGGCTCTGACTCCCCGCCCTCGCTGCCAGGGCCTCAGTCCCCTTCTCCCTAGAAGACAGGGGCGCATCCCCTGGGTCCTGCTCCTAGCTAAAGGACTCGAGTCTAGACACCCACCCATACCCCGCCCAGCCCTTCCCTCCTTCTCAGGGGATCTGGGGGGGCAAGTCAGTAGAAGTCACCCCTAAAACCGTTCTCGCCCTGAGGTTAGCTGCTGCTCAGATGGCGCGGGGGAGGCAGGGGGCAAGGACCTGGTTTCCCCCTGGAACCTTGAAGGAACCCTCTCGGGTCCTCCTGGGAGTCTAACACAAGAAGCTCCATCGAGGGGTCCCCTCGCCACCCGATGCCCCAGAGAGGTGGGAAGGAGAGTTTGGAGAGGGAAGAGGGACTGAGTCCCCAACAGAGGCTGTCTGCTAATTCTGGAAAGATACTGGGTCATACTCCAGCAAGCAAAGGCCCGCGCCGGTACCCATCGGTCCACTCACACCCTCCATCCACCCCAGCGGGACACGGCCAGCTCCCGCCGAGCGTGCGCACTTGGCCAGGCAAGCGCACGCGGCGAGAATCCAGCGTGGGGCTCCCGCGCCTCCGCCTCGACACGGGACGAACGTCCTCGCGGTTCGGTTCCCCGCGGGGCCAAGAAGCCCGGTGCTCTGCCCGGCACCGCTGGGTCATTCCCGGGTGACGCGGGGAGCGCGGGGACCCTCTCCCTTCCCGGTCCGCGGAGTGGTCAGCAAGGCGGTGCCCCGCTACCCACCCAAGGCCCGTGGGAGGCCTGGGCTCCCTGCCGCGGGGAGCCCCTCAGCACCCAGCCCCAGCAGTCCCTCCCGCGAGTCTGCGAGCGCGCTGCGCCGGGTTCCACAGAGAGGGAGCAATCCTTGGCGCAGACCCACACCGCCGCTTTCTTTTCTCCTGGTTTTGTTTTCCAGGAGCGTTTCCGCTGCGGAAAAGAGATTCTCGCCAGGGCAGAAGGGCTGCGCGTCTGCATTCAGCCCGGCCTCGGACCCTGTTGGACGCTCTCCTCTTTGGGATTCCTTATACGAAATCCATTCTGGCCACAAACTGCGGAGGAAATGCTCCCGGAGAGAGGTTTCCAACCCAGAGAGCCGTGGTTCCGCGTTCAAGACTGAGATCTTAGGGCTGCTTTGCAGGAGGCGCAGCTGAACTTGTATCTGTGAGGAGCACAGAAAACCCCAAGTGTCGCCCAGTGCGTGTCGTTTGTTTGGGGAACCAGCGCTTTAGCGCGCCTTGGGACCAAATTTTCCGGTCCAGACTGATGCGTCCAGAGTCTTCCCCCCCCCCCCAGGTGTAGCCCCCAACATCTGTAACCCAGAGGCTGAGCTGCCGCCAAAGTCAGCCCTGGCAGCGCGAACTGAGAACTAAAAGCGGGCAGTTAATTAGAACAGCTCGAATTTCCGCCCCTGGTAGATGGGGAGGTGTAAAGCCAGAGGAATTTAAGGGCATTAGCTACATATGTGGGAAATCCTTGCCCATATCCCGTTTCTTTCTCCCGGCCCCCGTTAATACTCCAAATGGTGTAGAGTTGCAGAGCTCCGCGTAGTCACAGAGGCTGTTGTGTTTTAGGGGATTAAATGATGTGAGACACACACAAAACCCTGTGACTCCACAACATGCCTTACGACACAAAGAGGCTTCCTGGAGAGGACTGGAATGTTTTTAGAGGAAGCGGGGAGGAGGTTTTTGGAGGAGAAAAAGAGCACTTCTAGAACATGCCTTGGCTTTAAAATATTGCCTGGCTGGACTTTTCCTTCGATGGAGCCAGAAGTGCTAGGATGAGAGGAAAAGGAGAGGAGAGCTGGGAGAGGCACAGAGGGGCTCCGGTCTCTGATGGCAGTGAGACAGGACAGCTGTCCAGGGCAGGGGAGTTTGGACCTTGGGAAACACTGAGGACAGGTGCCCATGGTGCCACATCCGAGGGAGGTCATTCCCGAGCCTTTGTGCCTGTAAAAGGGTCGCCATGCTCCACACCAGCGTGCTTCTGTGTTTAACACGGGAATCCACTGGGTACCAGGATCCTCCCCCCACATACTACACATTAAGGATGTATGCCAATTAAACATACTCACGCGAAAGAAATGACCAACCTTGTCAAACCCAGAGGAAATGATCAATAATTTAATCAGGTGGAGGAAATGTCTGGATTTAGTTCACAATTTAGTCACCCTTTTTATAAAAGTATATATCCAGCTGTTTGATAAAGAAAAATCAATCCCGCTACTTTAAATATACATTTAAAAAAATCTAAGCTGACACGGTGGCACACGCCTGTAATCCCAGTACTTGGGAGGTTGAGACAGGAGGATCACAGGTTTGAAGCCAGCCTCAGCAATTTAGCCAGACCCCTTAGCAACTTAGTGAAACCCTCTTTCAAAACAAAAAATAAAAAAGGGCTGGGGGTGTAGCTTGGAGATAGAACAAGCTATCCCTGGGCTCAATTCCCAGTACCAAAAAAAAAAAAAAATCTGGTTACGCAGTATATAACTGTACATATCAAGTTTCCCTAGCTGAGCACTATTCAGTTGCTATTGACTTCGGAGCTAGGGAGGACATTTAGATATTGTTTCCCCTACATTAAATAATCCCAATGGGCTATCCAACTAACTGCAGGACATTTGGCTGGGCTGACCTTCAATTTAAGACTGTACTGGCCTTAAATTCTGGATCTGTCCAGCCACTCAGATTATAGTTCCCCAAATCCTCAAAGTTAGCATGTGGAAGGTTATTCTACACTTGCCTCTCTGTGACACCTGTGGCCTTCAGGGACAGAATGAGACTAGAAACCTCTCTCTTCAAGGCAAGGGCTGAGGGTGGGGGATCAAGAGTTTCTTTTGAACATTTTGTTTTCTTTGCAAAGGTCAAAAGGAAGATAGTGGGTAGACACTAGCATTTCTCCCGGCTGTAAACAAGTGCAAGATTGGTGAGGGTGCTCATATTTGGAAAGCCGGACACCCCTTAGATGTTTTCCTTCCTGTTTTGGTGTGCTTAGCTGGCTCAAGCCCTAGGGGCCAGTCTCAAAATCCCCTCACAAACTAGTTTACTTATTCAACTCTAGATTATTTGGAATATGCCATTTTCTGCTGGGTGTCTGCAATTGGGGGGGTCATTTTCCTTAGAGTTGAGGTACTAGGTCAAGGGACAATCTGACCATGGCCCCTGTGGAAGAGACGCAGGGTGACCGCAGTGGGAGGGGCCCAGCTTCCGCAGGGGTCCCGATTTCCCCAGGATGAAGACCTGCGGCACACCGGGGCAGAGAGAGTGGGAACGGGGACAGCAAGTCAGGGCATTCCGGGGAAGCCAGGTCCCCCCAAGCAGGAGTCCTGGCCCAGGAGAACCGCCTGGGGGGCTGGATGGTAGCCCACAGAGGACTTAGTGTGGGTGTGGAGTTCACTAATATCAGGGAAGCCATCCTCTCGGATCTCCGCAGAACCCCTGTTTTCAGGAGAAACCAGGTTTCTCCGGCCTTCAGCTCCAGCTCGGAATAGCTGCCCGCATCGCCTGGCTCTCCCGCGCCAGCGCTGGGGCTAAGTGTCAAGAGCGGGCCCTCTCCCTGTGCCCGGGGCCGGAGGGTGCCCCAGTGGGCGCCTCGCCCGCTCTCTCCCCTAACACCCAGGGCGCTCTGGCTGAGCTTCTCCAGCGAAGGGGCCGGATCGGCCGGCAGTTACCGGCTGCCCTCCACCCTCCCAGGCCCAGCGAGGCAGGCAGCTGCCCTCGGACCCTCCGTGCCGGCGGCGCGGCGCCCCTTGCAGGCCTGGGGCCGGAGAGGCGAAGGCCTGGCGGGGCGGGCGTGTGCGCCCTAGTCCGCACGGGGCTCCGGGGCCCTTTCCAGGCCGCCGCGGCTGCATTTAACCCCTTCCTCCCGGGGGTTATTCGGACGCGGTTCCGGTCCGCCTGCGGTCTTGTAAGCCTGTCCTCCTTCGCTCGCAGGTGAGCCCAGACCCGCGCGCTCAGCGCCCGCTGCCCCCGCCAGACCCACGTCCACGCCCCCTCCTGCGCCCCTTCATTTTGGCCTTTGTCTGCTAGCGGGGTCGGGCGGCGGCACCGGGAGCCTCGGGTGGCTCTCTCGGGCCCGAGGCGTTTCTCGGGCTCGGTCCCACTGCCCGCCCGGGGCCCGGGGCACAGCGGCGCGGGGCTCGGCGCCGGCCAGGGCGCACACGGGCCGGGCCTGGCTTTTCCGGGCTCAGAGTTCGCTCTCCGGAACCGTCTCTTCCGAGCGAGCGACCAGGACCCCCGAGAGCGGAAGCCGCCCTGTCTGCTTTCGTTATCTCCTAGTGTCCCCACAACGACCTGGAGAAGCCAGGGAAGTACGGGCGCAGGAGGAGGATGGGGAAGTCACCCTCCTCCGGCCTCGTTTCGAGAGAAAAATTAAAAAATAAAAACCGGGGGCCGGATCGGCCGCCCAGCGTCTCCGGGAGCTCGTCGGCCACCGGAGCCCGGCGCGCGGGTTCCTTTTGCAACAGTAGCGTCGGGGTCGCCAAGTCCTCCGTGTGTGGGCGTCCGCCGTCCCCTTTGTGCCCTCCCAGGCTCTTTGTGCAGCCAGCTCCGAAAGGTGGAGGAGAGTTCTGTGCACGCGGGTGGTTTGCGGCCACGCTCCTGGCCCCCCGGAGAGGGTAGAAGGGAAGAGGGGTTTGGGGACCAAAGCTTCCCGTCACGGTCGAGGAGAAACACATGCCCGGTGCTGGTTGGCCTGATGGAGCACCGAGGGCGGCGGCCATTCTCCACCGAAAGCCCCGGAAAGCTCGCAGCTCGGGCTGGCACCCCACTAGCCCAGCCCCGCTGAGGAGCTGCAGGGAAATGCCGCCTCCCCCGCCTCCCCACAGCCTGGGCCGGGTCCCAGATGGGGCGGGAGGCCGGGCCTGGGCCTCAAGCACTTTTTGGAAGCTTCCTGAAACAGCTTGTGGGGATTTCGGTTGTGAGACTTAAGATTCAACTGGCCCCTCAGCAGGGAAACTTTCTGTGGCTTCGTTGGAGCTTCTCCCCGTCCTGGGGCCCTTTGGACGGTGCCCAAGCTCCAGGGTCACTGCTCCCTCCACTGACTTTCATTTGCATTTAGGGGTGGGCTCTGGGGGGCCCCATACCCTCCTACAATTATTTCTCTCCTTGTTCTTTTCTCCTTTCCATCTCTTCCCTCCACCTTCCACTCTTCTTTTCCCAAGAGCAACCCAGGAATTCCCCGCCTTCCCTGACCAGCCTGACAGGGCCCTGGAGACGCTGGGTCAGCTGGCCAGTACCCACAGAACAGGCCAGGTGGGCCTGGAGCTAGCCTGCTTCTCAGAGGTTATGCTGAGGCCCGGAATATGGGTCTGGGGCTCAGGGGAGGGCCCAGCTGGAGTCCAGCACCTTGGGCTCATCTAAGGCTAAGGCGGAAGAGGCAAGGTTCCCCAACACAGCCGGAAACACCTGTGAGGAGAGCGCCTAATTGGTTTTCGTGGGACAGATGGAAAAACTAAACTGGGATGATTTGGAAGGAAGCGCACAGCTCTGGGTGCTCCCTCTGCCTCTCCACTGTGAGGAGACCTGGAGAAATTGGGCTAGCTATTCCTTGACTGCTGGTGATAGGGTCCCCGGAGTATCAAGAAATTTCCTCCCAGACTCTAAGCATGTGTTGATACCATGTTCCCGGCTCCGTTTTCCTAGAGGCAGGTGGACTGTGGGATTTATTTATTTATTTTTGAGACCCAGGGAAGACCCCTGGCAGGTCTGTGTCTAGCCAAAAAACATTGGCGAGGACTCTTCCAGTGGAGGAAAGCGAGGGAGGCAGGAGGGGAGGCAGGAGTCACCCCACGTGCGAAGAGAGGCTTCCCCATCCTGGCTGGGACGGACACTGAGGCACAGAGACCCCCTATCTGCCTCCAGAGTCTACCCTCACCCAGACTTCCTTTAGTGGCTCTGTGACCCGGCTCAGTACTTCCTCCCGCTCCATTGCCCATGTGGGAGGGAGCAGGCCTGGCTAACTATTGCTTTCTGCCCCACCCCTGCCCTGTGGGCACCCCCAGTCTGCCTGGTGGACAGAGCCAGTGCAGAGAGAGGACAGGTGCTCAGCTAGGCTGGGACACACCTTCAATCTCCAGTTGACCAGCAGGTCTCACTGCCTGGGGGCTCCTCACCCCTGACCCTGGCCAGCCACGCACCCTGACCCTGGCAGCTACCTGCTGGCAGTCCAGTCTGGCACTCAGCTGCAGTGGGCCTCCTGGCTGGGCAGACCCAGGGAGGCCAGGCGGGGGTGCCCCTCTGCTCCCCTCCCCTGCCCTCCTTCCTGTTCTCCTGCATCTTCGGAGCTGCTTTTTTGGATGTTTCTCAAAGTTCACAGATTTCCATACAAGTATATTTTAAATGATGGGCAGGCGAGCTGGGGTGAGGAGGTGTTTGGTGGAGAGAGGAGCCCGCTGGAAGGAGGCCGAGGGAGGAGGGGGAAAGAAGAAAAGTGAGACTTGGCCATTCTGACAGCAGCTGCAGGGAAGTTTAGGAGGGATGAAGGAGAGAAAGAACAGGAACTGGGGGCCCGCCCAGCCCTCCGATTCCTATTCTCCTCCCTAAACTGGCCCTGTTTTGCTAAGGAGCTAGTTTACAGGATGTTAAGACCCCCCCTCCATGAGCCGAACATCCCGGTAGCCCTTCATTCTGAGTGGAGTCCTCCCTGGGGGCTCGGATGATGGGGCCAGAACCGCGGGCAGCGCCCTCGGAGTGTTTCCCTCCCGATGTTTTTGAAGGCTTGGCTGAACAGTCAGCTCTCCTTCCCTAAATAGAAGATTTAGTTAGAACCCTCTACGCGCCTTTATGCCGCAAACGGCGCCCCGAACTACATTCCCGCGCTGTTCCAGGTCTACATGCACGCGTCCAGAGGACTGGCGTCCCGGGCGGAATCCTACCGTATGCACGCGCCTCCCTGCACACGCACACGCACACGCACGCACACTTAGAATAAGTGTCTGCAGGAGGAGTGTCCTGCGCACCCGCTCTGCGCTTAAGACAGGATGCTGCCGGGTTACCAAAGTCAAATGTAAGTGACAATTTTCCTCTCTGCCAGAAAGGAAAGAGGACTACAAAAGTCCCTTTGTATCTCAGCAGCTCATTTAATATTATTTATGCATTTTGTGCAAGGAATTGTGGGATTTCTCCCCACGGTAAACAATATGGAAATGTTAAAAATAGCAGTCTTCCAGCGTGGGCCAACATATGCGCACCGGGGTGACCTGGCGAGGTTGTCGCCGGGGTTCCTCAGATCCCTGAACAGGGAAGAGACCCCGAAAGGGCGAGCGAGCTCAGAAGACTTGGTCGGGGGTCTCGCCGGGCTGGGGGCTCCGGCGCCTGGAGCCGGAGAACGCGGCCACTTTAAGGGGGGGAGGGGCGGCGGCGGCGGGGGAGGGGCGGCGGGCGGCTCCTGTCACCGGGCGGCCGCCGGCGCGTCACGTGGGTGCGCGGCGCGGCGGCCATTGGCCCGAGGCACGTGTCCAGGAGACCGGCCCGCGACGTCACTCGAGGGGGCTCTGTTAAAAATAAGAACAAAAATCCAGAGTGAAAGTGTCTCAGGTTGCGCTAAGTGGCCTGGAAATTTCCCGAGCCCGCGCGGAGGCCGAGGCGGCGAGGGCGCGCAGACGGCGGGGAGCGCGGGAGGCCCAGCCCGGCCCGGCCGCCTCCCGCCCCTCACCCATGCGACTCGGGCCGCGGGGCTCGGCGGGGCTCGGCGGGGGCGCAGCCGCACGCCCGAGGGGCGCCCCGGCCCGCAGCGGGGCGGCGGCCGAGCGCAGCGCGGGCCCGCGGGCCTCCATGTGCGCGCTGAGCGCGGGCGCCCCGCACCCTCGAGGGCCGGCCGGGGCGCGCGGACGGGGCCGGCGGGGAGGCCGCGGCAGCCGGCGCCGGCCCGGGCGGCCGTGAGCGCGGGGGGCGCGCTGCCTGCATGCGCGCAGCTCCAGCCCGGGGCGGCCGAGGCGGCGGCGCCGGAGCCCGAGGCGGCGGGACGCGGAGCGGAGCGCGAAGCCCGAGGGGCGCCCGGGTCCCCGCTGGCCCGCGGTGACTGTCTGCAGCCGGGCGCGCCGCAGAGACGGGGACCTGCCAGTTTTGAATCTCCCGGCGTCCGGGCGAGCGGAGCGACTCTTGGTCTTTTCTAACCCGACTGGTGGATTCGAACGTGGCGGCAAAGCCCCAGCCTGGCCGCCCGGCGCGCCCCGGGAAGACTCGCCGGGGCGGGGGCGCGGGGGTCTCGGCGTGCGCCGCGGGCGGCCCGGAGGCTGCTCGGAGGAGGATCCCGGGAGAGCCAGCGGGGGATTTGCTGTGAAGCATGGAGGAGAATGAGCCCAAGCCCAGCGAGGCGGCGGCCGCGGCGGCCGAGGGACAGCGGCAGCCGGAGTCCAGCCCTGGTGGCGGCTCGGGCGGCGGCGGCAGCAGCCCCAGCGACTCGGACACCGGCCGCCGGCGGGCTCTGATGCTGCCCGCGGTCCTGCAGGCGCCGGGCAACCACCAGCATCCGCACCGCATCACCAACTTCTTCATCGACAACATCCTGCGGCCCGAGTTCGGCCGGCGAAAGGACGCCGGGACGTGCAGTGCGGGCGCGGGCGGAGGGAGAGAAGGCGGCGCGAGCGGGGCCGAGGCGGGCGGCGCCGGCGGCGCGGAGCAGCTCCTGGGCTCGGGCGCCAGGGATCCCCGGCCGAATCCGCCGTGCGCTCCCGGCGCGGGAGGACCGCTACCCGCCGGCGGCGGCGACTCTCCGGGTGACGGAGAAGGCGGCTCCAAGACGCTCTCGCTGCACGGCGGCGCCAAGAAAGGCGGCGACCCCGGGGGTCCCCTGGACGGGGCGCTCAAGGCTCGAGGCTTGGGCAGCGGCGACCTGTCGGTGAGCTCGGACTCGGACAGCTCGCAGGCCAGCGCCAACCTGGGCGCGCAGCCCATGCTCTGGCCGGCCTGGGTCTACTGCACGCGCTACTCGGACCGGCCTTCTTCAGGTGAGCCCGCGGGCAGACCCGTGGGGGCTGCGGGGGCGGCGCTGGCGAGGGAACTTACCGGGAGGAAAAGACTTCGCGCGTCCTCCTCCCCATACACCCCGTGTGCGGCTGACGCTG
Source organism: Glis glis (assembly GCA_004027185.1). Lineage (NCBI taxonomy): Eukaryota > Metazoa > Chordata > Mammalia > Rodentia > Gliridae > Glis > Glis glis. The sequence goes on from PVJS01008696.1 coordinate 20,874, forward strand.
GCCCGGACTGCGGCCAGGTGGGGGGAGCAGACGGACTCACCAGCGGAACCGCAGAAGCGAAAGGGTCTCTCTCTTCTCTCTTTCTGGCATCTCACTGGCCCTAGCCCACCCCTCTCCCCTGATGGTAGTTTGTTTGGTGGGAACAGGGATAGCTGAAAGATAGGCCCAGAAGGGAGTGCTCTCAACCCCTTTCCCCGTCTTCCAACTCAGTCCAGATCAGAATGCCCCAGCCACCCCCAGGCCCAGAGACTGCCCATCCAGTCATCCCAGACATAGCCAGGGAAGGCTCCCTGCTGTTCTTTGGGTCCCTCCAGCCTGGACTGACCCAAGGAGGGGGAGAAGAAGGGCCTGCCGAGAGAAGGGACGGAAGCAGCGGCCCCTTCCCCCTTTGCTCAACTCTTATTTGCAGAACCATGGCGGAGATGCCCAGTACCCTTCCTGCACCCAACTTGGAGAAGGGACACAACTGTGCTGCACTTGAGGTCCCCCAAGTAGAGAGGACCTTCTTGAAGGGCTCCCTCGCACTGCCTGGAGTGGGAAAGAGGCAGCTTTCGGGGATGTACAGAGGCCCTGGGTGTATTCTTTCCCCTGCATCTGTGATTTTAAAAAGCTCAGTCCTTGTCCTCGTAGCTGCCTCGGATGCGGGTCTGCAGCGCCATTAGGAGTAGGCTTCGTTTGTCCCGAGCTGGCAGCGGACCCCCTGTGCCCCCCAACCCTCAACTGTTTCCCAGATCACAGCGGGAAAGAGTCACCCCTCAGCTGCCTTCCCGCACAATGTGTCTGTGTGTGTTTCTGATGAAATCCAAATTTCTTCAGCTAGACCTGAATTTGCTCCATTGTTCTCGCTTCCTTCCTTTGTTAATATTTAATTAACATATAGGCCCACAATGTCGGTCGGCCAGGAGCGAGCCGAGCCGCAGCGGCCGGCTTTGTGCAGTGCGGGCAAAGGAGTGACAATCGCCAGCCAGGCCCGGCGGCAGCCCACGGAGTCGGGCATCAGGGTCCGGCCCAGCCCGAGTGGCTGGCCTTCCTGGGCTTACACTCCCCAGAAATGTTTCTTCCTGGGTGCTTAAGAACGGAGCGACAGAGGGCTTTTGCAAAGGTTTGATTCTGTTTTAGAGATTTGTGTCTGCCTTGTGAAAGAAAATCAAGACAAAAAAGGGAACTAAAAACTATTTTAAGGAGATTTTTTTTCTTTCCATAAAATAATGTTTTTTGAGGCTGGTTCGTGTATTCATGAACAGGAACCGGGACCGGAGGAGTTTGGGGAGCCAGGAAGAGTGCTTTTGGGGGGTGGGAGAAACTGGAGACCCAGAGCCTGCGATCCAGGAGAGTGAGGCCAGGTCCGGTCTATGCAATTTCAGGGGCCTGGGCGGGGGCTCCCGGGGTCTCAAAACCCCATTTCCTTGCCCTTAGTGTCCCTCAAAGCCAGTGCACCACCCTATCAAAGCCAGGCCCACGAGCGGACTCCACAAAACCAGGATGGTGACCAAGCACGGGATTCACTTGGCGGGTGGGTGTGAGTGGGTGCGTTTTTACAACTAAAACCCAGTGAGTTTGAGCAGAACAGCTCTGGGACACCCCTCTCTTGTCCACAGCCCCTCTTTCCCTCTTCCGGTTTGCCTCCTAGAGAGTGCCCACTGGATTGGCTATGAGGGAGTCCCGTACCCACTATGAGCCTCCAGCTGCCCCCCCCCACCCCTCTTAGACTCAGCTGGGCTACCCTGTCCTACCTTCTGACCTGGGTAGTGCACAGCCCTGGCCTCCTGGAGAGAGTCCTCCTCCGCTTCCCAGCTCAGGGGTGGCTAGTTCCCAAGCGCTGAAGGGGCCTAGGGTCTAGCCCTCTCCAGATTCTTCTGCCTCTAGCAGAAGGGGCCTGGGATGGAGCTGGGGCCCAGTGCCCCCAAAGATGACTCCTGCTCCTCACAGATGGAGAAACCCAGGCCAAGGGTCACCAGTCCCTGCCGATGGCCCTACCGACCTTTCCCATCACAGGAACTTCCAGATGCCCATAGAAAGAACCCGCTTAAGCTCCTTCCTCCTGCTCCTGCCGCTCTACCCTTTTTACCCTGGAAGGCCAGATCCTAGGACCTTAACACCACATAGCACCCTATCCTGAACCTGGGACAGCTGCAGGGGGAGTGGGAAGGGTCAGAAGTGTGGACCTGTTCAAGGTCAGCTGGGCCACCTGCATCCAGGTGAGGCAGCCCATGTTTCAGGGATGAGGGGAGCTGGCTTGCAGGGAATGAAGGGGGAGTTTAGAGCAACTCAGCTCCTTCCCCACCCTGGAAAGGCCCCCTTCCACGGGAAACAATGAACTTAGGGCCAAGGCAGCAGGGAAGCTGGAGGGGACTGGCATGGCTGTAGGCCTCTGGGCCCCTTTTAACGGTTCCCTGAGGCCTCCTGCCCGAGCACCTTGTCAGGCAGTCCCAGGTGGGCTCTCCCTACCCCTCTCTCAGCACCTACCCCACTCCTTACTCCCAAACAGAAAGAAAGGGCCAGAAAGTGTTGGCTTTTTGCTTCCCTGGGCGTTTTGTTCTCATCTGGAGAGCCCTGGTTTTTGATGGGCCTTTTCACTAGACCAGCTCTAGACCTTCCCACCCCACACCCCACTTCCCTCCTCTGTGGTAGAGGTGGGTGGGAGTTACCCAGGGCCAAGTCTTGCCTGCCCTCCTGCTCACCCTGAGTGGCCTTGACTGAGGCTCTTCCCCTCTGGGAGTGGCCATGTCCTGGCCCTCGCTGGTCTGGTCTCACCTCTGGGTAAAGATGCAGGCTCCAGTAACCTCTGTCTTCTGGTCCTCCACACCTACCCAGGTCCCAGGTCTCGCAAACCAAAGAAGAAGAACCCTAACAAAGAGGACAAGAGGCCACGCACAGCCTTCACCGCGGAGCAGCTGCAGAGGCTCAAGGCTGAATTCCAGACCAACAGGTACCTGACGGAGCAGCGGCGCCAGAGCCTGGCGCAGGAGCTCAGCCTCAACGAGTCGCAGATCAAGATCTGGTTCCAGAACAAGCGGGCCAAGATCAAGAAGGCTACAGGCAACAAGAACACGCTGGCCGTGCACCTCATGGCCCAGGGCCTGTACAACCACTCCACCGCCGCCAAGGAGGGCAAGTCGGACAGCGAGTAGGGCGGGCGCGGGCGGAGGCCAGGGCTCAGGCCGCGAAACAATGCAATAATTTAAAATCATAGTAAAGGGCCAGTGTATAAAGATTATACCAGCATTAATAGTGAAAATATCGTGTATTAGATATGGTTCTGCAATATTCTATGTGTATATAATTTACAGGTGGTGTAAAATCCAAAATGTCTGACTATAAAATATTTTTTGAGTTTTTTGTGTTTATGAGATTATGCTAATTTTATGATTTTTTTGCAAAGGGGGCTGTTTAGGGTTTCATCTTTTTTAATCCCCTAAGCTCCATTATGGGACATTGGACACTTTTTTATTATTATAATTATTATTATTATTTCAAAAGAAGAAAAAAATTAAAACAACTTGCTAAAGTCCAAAGATTTTTATTGCTGCATTTCACACGACTGTGAACCGAATAAATAGCTCCTATTTGGTCTCTGAGTTCTGCCACTTTGTGTTGACTTGGTGAGGACGGCAGGAGGCCCCAATCCCAGACCCAGGCCGGAGCCCCGTGGCTGTTTAGGCCTATGGATTGCAGGGACCTGGCAGGAAGAAGAGGTTCCCAAGGTCTTTGGAGGAGTCCTGGGGTCTGTCTCAGCCTTGAGAATCAGCCACTTGGTGACACCAGGGCCCTCAACTTGCCCCTTCCCTTTCCACAGGCCTCCTGCCACTCTCTCTCCTGCCCCCTCTGAGGCGGCCCTCGGCCCTCCCTCTGTGGCCCTCGCCTGTGTGCATGTATGTGTACCTCGGTCTGAGTCTGTTTCAGTTCCCAGCCCCTCTGCCGTACTGCAGCCAGCTGCCAGCGCTGACTCTCTGGCCCGAGCATCCTGCAGCACTTCAGGGCAGGGTCGGAAGCCCCAGCACGGGGGAGGCCTCCTCCCCAGGCCCTGCCAGGGGATCCCCACTGCTGGGACGGCCAGCCTAGGCCAAGAAGAGGCTGAGGGAGCTGGCACCCTTTCCTTTCATTTTTCTTTTTCTTCCCTCTTTTTTCTTTTTCGTTTTAATTTTTTGGAGTACCCACTTTTACTATAGAGAACATTCTTCGAGATAACTGTACGTATGTATGTATACATATTTGCGTATGCATGCACACACAGGTGTGTATGGGCCTCAGTGCTGGACCCTGTGGCTACCTTGACTTTCAAAGGAACTCAGAGCCCTGCTGGATCTAGAGGAAGGAAGAACGTGTGTAAATAATCATTTCTTATCACTTTTTGTCTTGTTTTTTTAAGAAAATATACATTTTATTTTTTGAAGGCGTGGTACAGTGTAAATTAAATATATTCGATATATTCCCCACCAGGTACATATATATATATATATATAAACAGACACATTATCTATATAACTCCACACTGTCTTCTGTTTAGTGTATGGGGAAAGGTGTCCAAATGTCCATCGGGGCCAGGAGGGGACAGCCCAGGGGGTTGCCCTTGGCAGAGCTGGGAGCCAGGCTGCCTCCCTGAGGACTGGGGGTGGACTTCTCTCTTTGCCTTAAAACCTCTTAATTTCAAAATCTGCGATAACAGTTTCACTTTGTATATAATAGTATAAACCTTTTTGAAAAGGAAACTATAAAAAAGTTGTAATTTAAAGTTCTGTGAATGACCATCTGCTGCTTAGGAAACGCAATGAAATGACATGCCTTTTTAGCAGGAAGCAAGTTGGGGTTTTTTAGTTTATAAACAGCATTTTACAGGTTCAGTATCAAATATTTATAATCTTATGAGAAATGAATGAATGTTTCTATTTACAACTGTGGTTATCAGAATTGTGAACATTCCCACCCCGCATTTTTTTGTGTGTTTAAATTCTGAAAGTTGCATTAAATAAAAAGAAACACCTCTTTATTATAAAGCATTGGAGGTTCAAGATGGAATGATGAGTTTTTCTAAGTGTGTTTCTGAGTCCAGGGGAGCTGCCCTGGGCTGCCTCCCTGAGGCTCAGGGCTCTGGCCCTAGCTTGTTCAGAGCAGGTGCGGTGCCTAGGCTTGAAGAGGTGGATTGTTTTTTAATGACATTTTTAATATCTCCCACGTGCCCACAGAACAACCAAAATAATTTGTCCACATTTCATCACTGGGAAGAAGTGTTAGGAAATATGCTTTGATTCCATTGACTGAATTTTTTTGCATTCTGCAAAGTTCAACAGGTCTCCTGCCTTCTCAGTTATCACTGGCTCCTCTGCGCGGGGCTGGAACTCTGGCCCTGGGCTTGCAGAAGAACTTATACCCGATGTGAGACAGATTCTCCTCTTTTAAATGCCATTTTTTGCTTACTTCTTTCCCCCTCCCCAAAGCGAAAGACACGTCAAGCAGGCTCGGGAAGGGACTGGCTTTGCCAGTGCTGACCCTCCCTGGGAAGCCTGAAGTGCCTGGGATCTGAGGACCTGTGGTCCACGGCCTGCCTGCATCACCAACAGCTTTACTTCCTTCCAAACTTTCTTGGCTTGAGAAAAAGAAAAAGGTTTTCTTCTCCCAGGAAGAGACTTAGAGACCCCCAAGGATCCCCTGTTGCCACGGGTGACCTTTAAGGCGATTTTTTTCATTTGGCGCCAGCCACTAGGTCACTGGGCCTCCCAGGCAGAAGTGGCCTCCCGAAACCTGCAAAGAAGCTGGAAGGGAGAAAGCTGGGGCCACCGCCAAGGCTGCAGGTCCTCTTGGCCCCAGCCTCAGTGCCTATCAGGGTCACTGCCAGGGTCACCCAGGCCATTTCCCAACACCCATCCTCAACCTCTGAAGGTTCTGAGGTTAAAGACAAGACCGAAATACCAGCACGACTTCTATTCATTCTGTTGGCCTCTTCATTTTAATAAAACGGTAATATAGCAACATCAAGCGATCTTTTAAAAAAGAATGTTTTTAAATCATAACACTGCTGAGCAGTGATGTACAGCTTTGTGGGGTAATGAGTTCCCCAGTCCCCAGAGGCGTTCAAGCAGACACCAGACTCACAGTGACATGGATAATTTTTCTTTTATTTCTCTAGTGGGGGACTGAACTGGATGAGCCCTCAGATCCTTAAAACATCGAGATCCTCTGATTGCTCATGTGTCGGTTATTTTTGTTGTTGTTCAACACATGTAGCCTACGCCCCTAATTCGTGGAGAGCCCTCTCGGTGCCAGTCACCCGCCCTCACCCCGGCCAGAGGAAACCAGCTTCCGGTCTGCGGGGGAGGGGACGCTCTTTCCTGAGGTCCTATGGGCCGCTGAGTTCCTTTGGGCCTGGGCCTCTGCAGCACCGAATGCCCTGGATCTGGACGGGAATTTGAGCACTGAGCGTCAGTGGAGCCTGGCCACTGGGCCCAGGCCAGGTGGTTGCCCCGTAGGAGGCGGGTTTCCCCGTGTGCGGAAAGCGAGAAGCACGTTTATAGAGTCCTTGCTCCTCGGAGCTGACTGCCTGCACCAGGCCCGGCTGTATCCCTGCCAAGCCCAGGGAGCTGGGTTCACAGGCCTCCGCAAGCCGGCAGAGACCAGGCGGGAGCCCTGCAGTCCGCCCAGGCGGACCCGCTGCGGAAAGCGCCCAGCCAGCTCCTGGGCGCTCAGAGGCCCTCTCCTTCCCCTGACCCCGGCTCTGCAAACAGGAGTTGGACGACTAGGGTCTCACCCAGGCTGGAGTCCGGATCCAAGGGTCAACTCTACAGACCTACGGTCGCCCAGGGTAGACCCGCCTCGCACTTTCTCCAAAGGAGAGGAGGGAGCAGCCGCGCCGGCGACCCGGCTGGATCATCAGGAGGGCTCCTGCGCTTTTGGTTTTTGTGTTTTTGTTTCTGTTTTTTTCCTTGAGTGAAAGGCGCAGGTCCACAAGGGGTCCTAGACAGCGCAGCACACAGGTGTGCCGGGGGTACTGCGCAGACTGCAAATACCAGACCGTCGCGGGCCACGGAGGGGAGGGCCGGCGGGAAGCGGCGGCGGCGGCGCTTCTGCCTCCCGCTGGTTTAATATCCCACCTCCTCGGTCAACTCTCGCCTCCGCCGCTGCCCCAGCGCCCCCGAGGGTCCCGGCTCGGCCGAAGACTGCAGCCTGCCCGGCGCAGCCGCCTCGCTGGGAGGTTCACAGCGACTGACCACAAAGGGCCACGAAGCAATTTCGAAGGCTCAGAGAGCACCCAGGGGAGGCCGAGCTCCCACCCGACGCCCGCTGCCCGTGCCTCTCGGTCCCAGGCCCTCGGAGGCCCACGCCCTCCCCAGGCTGGAAGGAGGGAAGGGACGGGGCGGTGGGAGGGGTGGCCACAGCGCCAGCACCTCCCGGTGTGCGTTGCAGAGCCGCGCGGGCGCAGCGCAAAGCCCGAGCCGACCGCGTTTTTATTAAGAATCCCGAATACCTCCTTTACTTATGCTGTCCGCCCACGGAAAAGCTAAGGCCGTTCTTGAAATCGCCTGAAATGTAATACTATTCATTAAAGGAGCTCCTAATTATGTGATCTAACCAAGCGTGGTGGGCCGGGCCCTGCGCCCTCGCGGGTGAGGAGGCCCATGATGGTGTTATTATTATTGTTGTTGTTGGTAATGGCCTCGGGCTAGCTCCGGGATGACAGCCGGCGGTTCAGCTCGGGCCCAATCCCCCTCAGAAGCATTTGGGGGAGCTCCTCTACGCGAGCCGAGTTTCTCCGGAACCACTTCCTCGTGGCGGGGACCCGTGCGCCCAGGCCCGCGCCCCTTCTCCAGCCCCAGGCTCAGGCCGGTGCAAGGCGGGGGCAACTCCTAATGGCCGAGGGTCGGGCTTCCCGGAGCCGGGGGTCCTCTGCGCTCCCGGGGGACTCCGGGGAGGCTGTCCTGGGGTCCCGAGCCCTGGCCCGCCCCGTCGGCTGTCCCGCCTTGGAGGAGGCGGGCCGACCCCGCGGAGTGCTGGAAGAAGAAACAAAGAGTCGGCGAGATCCGTCTCCGGGGCTGCGTCTTCACCGGTCAGCCTGGAAGGCGGCCCAGAGAGGCCGCGGCCCTCAGCCTCTCTGGAGACCCGGGAGCCGAGGGGAGCGGAGGCCCAGCGGAGGGTGGGGTAGGGGGCCCCCTGGTGCAGCTGGGGTCCGCTGTGGGGCCGAGGAAGGCTGAGCATCACTGTTGCAAGGACCGTCCACCGTGTGACCCATCTGTCGGGACGCGAAACTTGGCGGCGCGGCCCGGGCCCCCGAGCTGCCTTCGCGAGCGCGTTCGGGGATCTCGCCTCCCGCCAAGCCCTTTGTGTAGAAGGGGGACTGTCAGGCTCTGTCAGCGGGCTGCGCCCTCCTCCTCTCCCCAGCCTCTACCCCCTCCACTAACTTTCCTTTCTTCCTCTCTCTTTTCTTTCCTCTTTGGATGGGTAATCACAGGCTCCAGCTGCCAGGCGCGGGCGGAATCGCTGCCGGTTTCTGTGCGCGCCGCCCCGCCCCGCCCCGCAGCAGGCTGGCCGCTTCCCTCCAGCTCCGCCGGGACTTCCCTGGCCCGGCTCTCAGCCCTGCTCAGTGTGGGGTGCTGCATCGGAGTTCTCCCTGCAGGCCAGAACTTTGTCTCACCGTGCTCGGGTAGCTGTACTTTCCCGCTCTCGACCACAGAAGCAAAAACGTGCATTCTGGAAACTGGCTAGATTCGGGCAACAAGGGCACTGTCAGTCGCCCGCCCTTTGCAGAATTCTGCCCCGCCAAGGCTCATAGGATCACTACATTTCCCTCCTTTTTTTTTTTTTTTTTACCGGGAATTGAACCCAGGGGCATTTACCTCCGAGCTACACCCCCAGCCCTATTTTTTCTTCTTTATTTTGAAACAGGGTCTCACGAAGTTGCAGAGGGCCTCACTAAGTAGCTGAGGCTGGCGGGAACCCCAATCTTCCGGTCTCGGCCTCCCAAGTATTGGGATTACAAGCATGCACCACCACGCCCGGCTCTTCAAATTTTTTTATTGTGGTAAAATGCACATAACAAAATTTAGCATCTTAACCAGTTCAAGAGTACGGCTTCAGCGGTGTGAAATACACCCGATGCTGAGCCATGGTCACTGCCACCCACCTCCATTACTCTCCATCTTGCGAAGCTGAAACTCTCCCCTCTTCCAGTCCCCGGGCTCGTGCCCTCCCACGTTTGTCTCTGATTTTGACTACTCTTAAGTTCCTCTCTAGCACCATTACCACTCTGCTACAAGGCAGGTTCCCCAATAAAACATGTCCATTACAATGCAGAGACTCTCCTGTGGAGTTACCACACTTCCCAATGCTGAAACATCCAGAAGAAAATTGGGAACCTCCCGGTCACCCACATGAATGATGGCTCTGCTTGCTCTCTGGCATCCATTGGTTAGGGAAAGATTGGAGCCTGCAAAGAAAACATTAGGCTGAGCTCATTTCCAGACACCCCGAGGCTTGCTGTCCTGCGCGTCAGCTTACCGGCAGTTTGGGGTCTGTGTTTGTGTGTGTGTGTGTGTGTGTGTGTGTGTGTGTGTGTGTTTGTGTGTGTGTGTGTTTTTTTGTGTGTGTGTGTGTGCAAATACTTCTGCAGCATCCCTGAGCACTGAAAGAAGGGACAGTTCAGTAGCAAGCATGAACTTCTGACAACACACAGCCCTGTGTGCGAATCGAAGCTCAGCGGCTCACTAACTGAGCAAGCGTGCTACGACTCCCTGGGAGCCCAGCCATTCTTCTCTCAAACAGAAAGAACATCTACCTAATGGGTTTCCTGCAAGGGCTTTTTGTGAGGTAATGAACACAAAGGGCTGGCTCTGAATAGGGGTCTTAAGGGTCCTCTGTGCCGGCCTGTGGGCTTGCTCGGCGGACACACCCCCAGCACAGGTGCAGCTGTGCTGGGGGCACCTCTGCCTCCCTTGCTCCAGCCAGCCAGTCAGGCATCTATGCAGCCATTAGGGCCGAGATAGAGAGAGGCATAGGAAGTGGGAGTGATGGGAGGCAAAGGAGAATAGAAAACAATCTGGCAGTAGAAGTTCAGGACATTCTAGCACTTTCCAGGAAGCCCCACCACCACCACCTACACACACTCTTCTGAAACTGTTTGTGTGCTTTGCAATTGCAGGATGCAAACATCTGCACTCCATTTCAGGATTTTGGGGTGCTGGGGGTTGAACCCAGGGTCTTTCCTGTGATAAGCATACCTCTAACCACTGAGCAACACCCCCACCCCAGTTCAGGATCCCCTCTCCATGTTTCTCTTGACCTCAGAATAAGCAAGACTTCTGTAAAAGCCCAATAACTGCACACACCTTGTTTTCCTTTCCAAAGATGTGCCCGCCTTGAGCAGAGAGGGTGTTGAGATAAGGCTGAAACACAGAAAGGTGGGCTTCCCATCTCCAGGCCCCATGCCGGGCAGGGAGGGCGGAAGGTCACAGGCAGCCCTTCCTCTCGGTGGCAGCATGCCCTCGCTGCCCCACCTTGTGGCCCTTCCTTCCCAAACGAGTGGGCGTCCTCGTGGTGTGATGAGCTATTTGTCTAAATAGCGAAGGGTCTAAGTAACCCTTTTAAATTAATTGCTGTTCCTATAGCTAAAAGCATAACAGGCTTTGATTACATGCTAACTAGAATGAAACATAATCCTGAGTTAATTATGTGGAGATAATTTTATAATTATATCATTCAATTTAAGAAGCAATGTGTTGTTAACCTCCGATTTTACCAGGAGTGATGATTCAAAACACCAGCGGTCACAAATCCGCACCTTCCCAAAGACCTCTCAGGCTCTTCCTTTTCCTCGTGGAACTGGCCGGGAGCAGCAAGCTACCTGTGTGTGCTCCCCCCTCCCCAGAAAGTGGAAAATGCTGGAAAACCTCAGACAAAGGGGGCTGTCTGAGGAGCTGGTTTCCCAGAGCTGACCTGCTCTCAAATGCTAAAGAAGCCGATCTGCATTTCTATTCTGTCCGGCTTGTACGGGAAGTAACGCCCAACAGTCCAGCTCTGGAGTGGGAAGAATGCCGGGTGTAAGACTTTCCCTGGGGTGTGAATGGGGTCTGAGGCCCGGAGCTTGGGTGATGGTCAAAGCCCGGTCAACCCGGCAGGTGGCTGGTTTCCGGTCCCAAACACTGCTGTGCCCTGGGAGCGGGCAGCCGCCCTAGCCCACAGGACCAGGCCTCTGTTCCTCCTCCTTCCCCTCCCCCCTGCCACCCCCATCCCTTAAGCCACACTGGTGGTGCTGGAGGCCAGGTGACAGTAGAAGTGCCGCTCTGGGCAAAGGCAAGGCCTGCTCCGATGACTGGCCCGCTTTGAGGGATTTGTGACGGGCTCCAGGGCTAGAATATCAGGACTGGATGGGAGTGAAATGTTGTGAGTCTTCCACGGTGACGGAGGGCCAGTCAGAACCTAGAAGTTGTCTTAGCTGATGACTACATGTGGCCGGGAGCAGGCTGCCCCACTAGCATCTATGGAGAGACTGGAGCGCCCAGTGGATTTGCAGCCCCAAGGAAACAAAAACAGCACACACTGGAGGAAGGGCGCAAGGCAGGTCCCCTGCAGCCACGGGGAAATAGCACCTAGCACTCCTGTGGCCTCCGTGCCTGGCACTGAGCCAGGGAGCCCTGAGCCGCAGGATTCCCACGCGAATTTCCACACAGGTAAGGACGTCTGTGGGGCCAAGCACGCGTTGGGCTCCTTGCTTTTGCTCCACAAAGATTTGTGGCCCCTGTGACCCACCCCGTCCCTGTCCCTTCCCCCCACAGGGGTATTTCATTCGCACTTTTTTTTTTAAAAAAATGCTTCCTAGTCAAACTTGAATATGCAATGAGGCGCTAGAGCTTTGTGGCGGAAATATAATTAAACTGGTGAAAGATGTAAAAGATGCAGAATGGGGATGACATCAGGCTGATTTCACACTTGGCAGTCGGATAGCTGGGCCCAAGCCGGGCTCTGGCCACGCAAGGCAGATCAAAGTGCTCTGCCCCTGCTAAAAAGGCAAAAGGAGACTTAAGTATGCTAATCCCCAGGACAAATATATTTTAATCTTGTTAGAATACAAGTTAATGCGGCTGTGCAGTGGCTGAACTTGGTCCGACAGTAGAGACCCATTTTTATTTTAGCTATGAATGAGCTAGACCTTTTGGTTTATTCATCAGTAATAAAAGTACATTTACAAAACGAACCCCTCTTTGGGTTGTGTCACCCCTACCTTGAGCCTTCCTGGCTGGGGGCGGGGATTCCAGAGGCTCCGGGATGGGACCCTCCCTGACACCATCCCTCCCTCCCCTGTCTTTCTGCAGAGGGTCCTGATGGCCGAGAAAGGAGCTCAGCTCATTTGGCAGAGGAGAAACAGGGAAACTCAGAAATTAATTAAAAGATTCTCCAAAGCAATCTGTCTCCCTTTAGGCCTGGGGTTTGACAACCAGACCAATTCCTTTCCATCGGCCTCTCACTTCAATTTTTACGATGTCAATTTTCATTACTATTAATTATTTGCCGAGCTCCAACTGTACATTCGGCATTGCCCTGATTAGCAAGAAGCGCTGGGGTTCTCACCTCTGTAAGTTTTTGATTCCTGATAGATGCCGATGTGCAAGCTTGTGCATGTGGTGTGTGTAAAATATTAGGCACACCGAGAAGAAAAACACCAGTCCGTAAGCACTCCCCTGGAACAAAACCGGGAGGTAAAATATTGTACGGAGTCACAGATATGCCTGAGCAGCTGAGCATGTGAGTGTGCATGTGTGTGTGTGTGTGTGTGTGTGTGTGTGTGTGAGAGAGAGAGAGAGAGAGAGAGAGAGAGAGAGAACACGCAAGCGTCGAGGTCACACAAGGTTAAACTGCCCTGCAGAACCTGCTGGCTGGATATTGCTGATGGCAGCCGTCTAAAAGGTAATTCCTGTCTCTCTGCTCCAGGGTGTTAGAATTCCACCTGCCTCAGGCAGAAAACCTGACTTCCACTAAAGTGCGCATCACTCCCTGTGTTCCACAGCTGCCTGGGCCCGGCGGGGGGTTGGGTGCACCAGGCTGAAGCAGGAGGTCCCCCAGGCAAGGTGCTGACCGCAGCAGGGGAGGGGCACCCCCAACACACACACACACACACACACACACACACACACACACACACACACAGCCCTGGTTTCCAGGACTCAGGAAAGTTCATGTGTTCCTGGTCGGATTCTCTCTGTGGATGAGCATGCACGCACATGATGATTACCATAAGCACACAACTAGGGGAAGGTAAGGTTTCCAAATTCCTGGGAAGTGAAGCCAAGAGAAGCCTGGTGTCCAGCAGCCAGACTCCCGAGAGAAATGTCAGAAATGTCCTGGGACTCCCTTCTCCTCTCACCATCTCCCCATGCTGCAAAGACAGGCACCTACCTCCTTAGTTGGTTTATTATGTCTTTCTGTCATAATAGTAATAATATGGAGCGTTTATTGAGTTCCTACTATGCGCCAGAGTATCAGAGTGCAAGATCCACCCTAAAAAGTATGGCAGGCAGCATGGGGCTTACACGGCAGACATGGGTTCTCTGCGCCCTGAAGGCTGGAAGACCAAGGTCAAGGTGCAGGCTGGCCGCTCTCCCTGCTCTTCCTGCTCTTCCTGCCCTCCAGGGTGGCCGCAACCCTTGGTACTCCTTGGCTTGTAGGCACATCATTCCAGGCTTTGCCTCCTGGCCCCGCGGCCTTCTCCTCTGTGTGTCTGGGGCGTGGTAGCACACGCTTGTAATCTCAATATTTAAGAGGCTGACACAGGAGGATCGCAGGTTCAAGGACAGCCTCAGCAAGTAGTGAGACTCTCATCAACCTAACAACACCCTGTTTCAAAATACAAATTTAAAAAATAGGGCTGGGGAGTGTAGCTAGGAGGTAGAATGCCTCTGGGTTCAATCCCCAGTAACACACACACACACCCCTCTTCTAAGAAACAGTCATCTTGAACTCAGGGTCTGTTGTAATTCCATGTGCCCTGCTCACACTTTGATTACATTTGCAGCATCCATATTTCCAAACAAAGTCCTATTCATAGGTTCCAAGGGCCCTGAATTCAGGGGCACACTATTCAACCCAGGACAGCCATACTGAGCATTTAATGTAGATGGTCCTAACCTGCCCTCCTCACAACACAGCTAGTACCATTTTGATCGTGCCGGCTCCAGATGGGGGTACTGAGGCTCAGGAATGAGGCCGCGCTTCTGGCGAGCCTGCAGCAGTCCAGTGGGCTCTTGGCCACCGCGTGGCGTCACCCTCAACGTCCTCGGCTACTTCTGTCATCTGTGACAAACCTGGCTTGGCCTGGGCCCAGCTGGTCTGCATCCGTGTGTCTCCTCGAGACAGTCCCCTGTGCTTCTTGCTGTGCAGGGCTATGCCAAGGCAGCGCCCTGCTGTCCCGCCCGCTGTTACTGCTTTTCCTCTCTGTGCCTTGGTTTCCCCATCGAAGGTTGATGATAACAATAGACCCCAGCCAGCAAGTGTGTAGAGAGGACCCCTAAGTGAGACACACAAGGCCTCTGGGTCCGCCCGGCACGCTGCGCCTCAGTGGACGTCAGCGACAGTCAATACTCAAGGCTACTGTGTCTCTTTGCTGATATTTGCCATTGTTTTCTAATTAAAATCCCAAATTCCCAAATTGTGAACATGAAACTCCAAATGCTAGTCAACAGAAGCTGTCTGAAAAGCAAGAAAATAGCTGGGTGCAGTGGCGCATGCCTGTAATCCAGTGCCTGGGAGGCTGAGACAGGAGGATTACAAGTTAGAGGCCAGCCTCAGCAATTTAGTGAGACTCTTAGCAAATTAGTGGAGACCCTGCTTCAAAATAAAATGGGCTGGGGGTGTAGCTCAGAGGTAGAATCCCCTGGGTTCAATTCCCAGTACCAAAAAAAAGCAAGAAAACCAAAACACAAAAAATAAAATCTCACTACTTTTGGTGTCATAAAAATACCAAATTATAAACTCTTGCGTGTTGTTCACCAGCCATCTGTCTTGTGCCCGTCACAGCTCCTTCCTCCTGCTTCCCCAAGACAGTGAAGTTCTTCACACAGCAGTTGGATGGGACATGGGCTCTAGAACCAGCCGGACCTGCTCTGAAGTCCACCAGCCCCAACGAAGCGGCAAAGCCCCACTGCTGCTCAGTGCCGGTTTCCTCAATGCAGAAAGGAAGAGTCACCGAAAGGCCTCAAGCTGTTGCTGAAATGACACACGGAACCAGCCGGGCACAGAACGCATGCTCAGTAAGGACCGACTGAGGCAGTGTTGGCCCCTTGTGCTCTCAGTTGAATGTGCCGGGACAGAGCTCTGAGTGGGCATGTGGCACTCCTCAGTACTGATCCTGCTTGCTGCCTCCCGGGGCACCCTGTCCCGGGCACCTGGAGCAGACCCACAGCGCCAGCACTGGGGCTCCAACCCGAGGCTGGGAACCAAAGCGGGACTGCGAGATGCAGGTCCCTGTGATGTAGGATAGAAGAAATAGGCGGAAAGGAGACAGGTAGGAAGAAGTAAAATATAACCTTAATAGAAGAACCTGGTGCTAAGGTTCTTCATACCTTTACCACCCAAGCCAGTTCTCTCTCCCAGGCCCATCTCTCCTAAATTCCTGGGAAATCTGTAAATCTTAACAACAACAACAACCAGGAATTGCCCTGTGCACTGTTAACAAACAAGATCTATTCTATCTTGAGAAACCTATAATTTAGGGGACTTTCCAGCTTATGTATTGATCAGATAACCAAGACCACAGCAGCCTGAGGATCCTAAAGATGACCAGGCCACCAGAAACTGCCTTGTGACCCCGAGACCGAGTTACTCTCACACACCTTCCCATGCCCACCCTTCTCCAAGCTTCCTTTAAAAGAACAGTCACGCCGGGCATGGTGGCGCATGCTTCTAATCCCAGTACTTGGGAGGCTGAGACCGGAGGGTCCGGGTTCATGGCCAGCCTCAGATACTTAGTGAGGCCCTCCGCAACTTAGTGAGACCCTGTTTCAAAATAAAGAATAAAAACTAGGGCTGGGGGTGGAGCTCAGAGGTAGAATGCCCCTGGGTTCAATCCCCAGTACCACACACACACACACACAAAGAACAGTCATGAGCCCCAAAGGCGCCCCTCTCACTTTTGAGGCGGCTCACATTCTCTCTTGAATGTGTATTTCTTACTTTCCCAAATCAATCTCTGTTTCTGTCTCTGGCATGTGCTGAAATTCTTTTCTGTCACGTAAGCCAAGGCCCCTGTCCATCCTCAGGAATCAACCCTTCTCCCATAAAGGGTCTTGAGCTGGGAACAGCTGGACACGGACTTACACACCAAATTGAACACCATGTCGCTGCAGGCAGAGAACAGAGGTGGACGCTCGGTTCAGACGCTTGGGGGAAGCGGGAGGTGGAGGGCTCCCCTGGGCCTCCCCGGAGCCCCGGCTGCAGGCCGAATGGGGGCAGTTGCAGGGCCTCCCTGGTCAGGGCTCAGAGTGACTGGGGAAGCCATCCACCAGCTCCACCTGAGTGGGCGGGGCCTCGTTGTGCCCACCACCCACAATAATCTTGAGTGTTGAACATTTGGGGCACAGCACTCTCTGTGGATCATGTCACCCCATCCTTATAGCGCCCGGGGAGGTGAGTCCCCTTGTGACCAGTGACAGTGAGCCTGGGGGTGTGCAGCCTTCTCAAGCCAGAGCAGGATGTGGTGGGCCTGACAGGCACCCTCCAGGAGTGGAGCGGTGCCGACCCCCGGTGTACTGGCCTACAAGTGGGCAGGCAGCAGCACACACGGTGCCCCCCAACATCCCAAGTCCAGCTTGTCCTTAGGGTGGAGAACCTGGGCTAGTACCTGCAGTGGCCCAGGAGCGAAGTGACCCACTAGGGCCCACTGGCCCGCAGCTCGTAGGAGCTGTGTGGGCTCTGCTTCTGCACACCACTGCAGCCTGGACGCTCAGTTAGGCTGTGGGCCAGAACCATGAGGCCCACGTTCTCTGGATCCAAATAACCTCACGGCACAGAAATGCCTCCGACTCTCTTTGGGCCCAGGGACGGGCCAGTGAGAGGGTGTAGCTAATTTATTGGGCTGCATAGGCCAGCCGGGCATGGTGGCGCATGATTGTCATCCCAGTACTTGGGAGGTTGAGACCTGAAGATCCGGGTTTGCGGCCAGCCTCAGCTACTTAGTGAGGCCCTCTGCAACTTAGTGAGACTCTGTTTCAAAATAATGAATTAAAAAAAATAGGGTTGGGGGTGTAGCCCGGAGGTAGAACGCCCCTGGGTTCAATCCTTAGTACTCACAAAAAAAAAAAAGTCTTCAGATCCTAGTGCCGCCCTGTCCCGAGAGGAAGCAGAAGGTCCCCCTGCCTCTCCATGGCTGCGGTCTTCCTTCTGGTCCTTCCCCACCTGCCTCTCTCTAGGTGCCTAGACCCTGACAGGCATGGGAAGTCGCTTCCATACGACAGGGGACGCATTTCCACTGCTGTAACCGCTCTGATCATGCTTCAGGGTGGAGAATGGCGGAGGAAGGATGAGCCAAGGCCCGTGTGTTGTCTTCCTGGGCGCATTTACATTTGCCGCTCCACTGCAAACTGCCTGGGTGATGCCACACTCCCTCTGTCACGTGGCACTCTGATGCCACACCTTTAACATTAGCGTGTTCTTATAATCTCCTCAGAACCACACGACTTCAGGCTGATGTGGCTCACTGTTCTCCCTGTGCCCTTTGCCAATGGGGGCAGCTGACTCCGGGGACATTCGTCTACATCAGATAAATCTACAGTTTCATCTCTGCTGACTTAGTAGAAGACAATGTGTCCGAGTGGACTGTCGTAACCCTCCCACCCCAAAATATACAGCACTTACCCACTACTGAATACCAAAACCAGGGAGATTTTGTTTTGTTTTTCTTGTTTTTCAGAGAGTATCCTTCGAGTAACATTCGGAGTTTCCTGTTATTTTCTAGTACAAAGCTAGAAGGTTGGTAGAGAAGCAGGCTGCCATGTACAGTTGAGCAGGTGGTGCACTGCACAGGCAGCCTGCCCAGGTAGCAAGTTATAACCCAGCGTGTCTTCTGTTTGTCAAGCTCTGTGTCCTGGCCTGCATCCACCTCGAGGTAGGAGCAGGTTTTTCCAAGTTGCACTAAAGTACCACCCTCTTACCAAGGTTGGTACCCTGAAACTGAGTGCATCAAGGGGGAGGCCCCCTCTAATTTGCACAAAGACCCTAATGCCAGTGCTGATGGAGGAGGCCAGGGGATGCAGAGGAAGGCGGCAGAGAAAGGCAGCCACTGCATCACCAGGACTCCAGGGCCAGTACTCCCTTGCATTGAAAACAAAACCAAGTCAAAACAAACACAAAAGCCACACCACAAACAACAACCATCCCTCGACAGAGTTATGTCCTACAAAGAGAGGCTGTGCACATGTTTTTATATAGGGTATGCATATTTTTTTCTTTTTCTGTGTGTGCTGGGGATGGAACCAGGGAGCCACACACCCGGAAGCCACACGCCCAGCCCTGGGGGATATATTTTGCAGCAAATATTCTCACTCCCCAACCAGGCCTTCTGGGATGAAGTCCACCCACATCCCCTTGATGTGGGCTCAGCCCTGTGACTGGCCTCCGTCAATGGCTTCACCTTTGCACTCTGATGACTGAACAGAGGCTGCTCAGGGGGCCGGACGCCACGCCTGTGATGAACACCCGAGCCTGGGCAGGCCTGCGCTCAGCCTCTCCCACCCGCAGCCGGCAGGCAGCGGTGGAGGGACCTCCTCTCACCAGTAGCTGGGCTCTCTCACTCCCTGCCACATCTGGGAATTAAGGCCTGATTTTTTGGAGGGTTCAAAATGACCACCAGCTCCAGCTTTTATTTTATTTTGTTTTATTTATTTATTTTTGGTACTGGGGATTGAACCCAAGGGCATTCTACCTCCGAGGGACGCACCCGGCCCTATTTATTTTTTTTATTTTGAAACAGGGTCCCACTAAGTTGCTGAGACTGACCTTGGACCTGTGATCCTCCTGTCTCAGCCTCCCAAAGACTGGGATTACAGGCCTGCACCACAGCACCCAGCCCCAGCTTTTATTTTAAATTCTGTGTAAGGCTTCTGCTTGGCATTTTCAAGTCTCCGATTTCTCCTTAATCTCGTGGCTCTCAGGAGAGGTCTCCGCCGCAGTGGTGGCCACGTCTTGTCATGGCCTCCCTCCTCAGGCCACAGTGTCCTGGGAGTCAGGACACGCCAGCCCTGCTCAGGGTCGCCCCACTGTTGGCGCTCACAGGCAAGCCAGGGTTCTGATCCTCCAGGGCAAGAATATCTCTTCACAGACAAACTTAAAGATGACAGAGAAGCAGAGAAAACGCTGGATTCTTCAGGAGAGCTGGAGCGCGTGGCCGGCTGTGAGGAGCGGGTGGTTCCAGGGTGGCCGTGAGCACTCCCAGGCAGGTGGAGACATGGCTGTCCTCTCAAGGCAGAAGCCGTGGTATGTCCAGCCTGTGCCGGACACGGCCTTCACAGTGGAGGGCGGGTGAGAGGCTGGGGAGGCCTCAGCTTTCAGGGAGCTCCTGTCCATGGGGTACAGGACAGTGCTGTCCAGGGCCTCTCACACGGTGTCACCCCAAGACAGAAGAGAAGGACTTCGTCCCACTGAGTACCACCCTGCTCTATGCGTTTCCTCCCTTGCTTCGAAGTCTAGGCCCAAAATAGAGGAGGACCCACCCTTCCTCCCTCCTTTCCTTCCTTCCTTCCTTCCTTCCTTCCTTCCTTCCTTCCTTTCTTCCTTCCTTCTTCCTTCCTTCCTTCTTTCCTTCCCCTCTTTCCTATACCAGGGATTGAAGCTCAGGGTGTTCTACCACTGAGCCGCATCCACAGTCCTTTTTCAAATTTTATTTCTTTTTAGCCGGGCATGGTGGCACACGCCTGTAATCTCAATACTTGGGAGGCTGAGACAGGAGGATCACAGTTTCGAGGACAGCCTCAGCAACTTAGCAAGGCTATCAGCAACTTAGCGAGATCCTGTTTCAAAATTAAAAAAAAAATAGGGCTAGGGGTGTAGCTCAGTAGAATGCCACTAGGTTCAATCCCTAGCACCACCAAAAAAAATTTTTTAACATATTTTTATTTATTTAATTTTTTTTTTGGCTCTGAGAGTTGAGTCAGGGGAATTCTATTTCCAAGCTATACCCTCAGCCCTTTTTAGTTTTTATATGAAGCAGGGTCTCTCTAAATTGCTAAGGGTCTCACTAAGTTGTCAAGGCTGGCCTCGAACCTGTGACCTTCCTGCCTCAGCCTCCCAAGTAGCTTCCAGTAGAGGTGTGGGACACCACACCGGGCCCCTTCCTGTCTCTCTTTCTGGTGTTGCTCTCCTGAGGACACCCTGTCCTTGCGGCCAGGCCTTGGACCTCTCCTCCTGGAGGTTCTGGCCCCTCGAGGCATCCAGCTCTCTCTTCTGCGCTGTGTGGATTTTCTTTCCCCACAAGGGGCTCTGGCCTGATGCCTCCTTCCCAGGGTGGGAGGTTAGCAGCGGGGGTTGGAGCACTGGGCATGGCCATCATGAGCTAATGGGATGGCTTCATTCTGTGGCGCTCACCTCAAAGCTTGCCCTCTGTTCAGTTAGGGTCAGACCTGAGGAGGAGACAGGACAGAGCTGATTCCTCCTGCCTTATATGATTTCAGGGTTTTGTATAAATGAGGTTCCAAATCCATGTAAAAAAGACAGTCACCACTGGGTGTGGTGTGGGCACTTTGTAATCCTGGTACTTGGGAGGCAGAGACAAGAGTATCGCAGGTTCAAAGCCAGCCTGAGCAACTTAGTGAGGCTGTCAGCAACCTAGTGAAACCCTGTTTCCAAATAAGAAGCTTGGAGGTAGAATGCCCCTGGGTTCAAGCCCCAGTACCCACCCCCAAAAAAACACCAAAAAGACAAAATTTCTATGTGTCATGTCTGAGCCCCGCCTGTTGTCTACAGGGCTGGGTGGGTCTGATGACTTGGGGGGGTGAGAAGGGTCGGACCCTCCCCTGCATCAGCCCCTCGTATTGGGGAGGCACACAGCACCCTGCCACGCGGGAGGCACTGAGAGCAGGCTCCCAGGACGGCCTTCGGCGATTGCTTTCCAGTACTCCCTGCCTTAAAGCCCAGCCATGAAGCCCAGTCCATCCTCCAAGAGGATGAAGACCAGAACGCATCACCGGCTGCCTGGAATGTGTCACCCCCAGTGGGCCTGCACGCTGGCCAAGGACTGAGGTCCACGGTAAGCCGCTAAGCCAGACTGAGGCTGGCGGCATGTTGTCCAGAATCGGGGCGGAGGCCTGGGGGCCCCCAGCAGTGCAGCAGGCGTGGGCCCAGGGGAGATGGTGTTTCAAGACCCTGCAGCGGGGGAGTCCAGCTCCTGTGGGTGGCGACACGTACATCCGAGGGCACGTGGCATTGTGCCTGCCTGGGCATGTATAGGACACCTGTGTGTGTGTGTGTGAGGGGCATGTAGAGCCTGGCTCTGCTTCTGTCTGACACCAAATGCTAACTGCTTCGAGTGTCTGCAGTCATTTGTAGTAAACAGAAGGACCACACCTCATTTCCCCATGTTCACTCCGGGCCTAATGGGGCCGCAGCTCAGAGCCTCTGAGGTCAGTCTCCGGCTGCTGCCGGGTGTTGGTATCACTGTGCCCAGGGCCAGAGGGGCTGAGTGAGCCCCACAGTCAAGGGACTGGGACCAGGGGTCAGGACAGACACCAG
The DNA here is from genome assembly GCA_004027185.1 of Glis glis. Classification (NCBI taxonomy): domain Eukaryota; kingdom Metazoa; phylum Chordata; class Mammalia; order Rodentia; family Gliridae; genus Glis; species Glis glis. The sequence goes on from PVJS01008696.1 coordinate 42,570, forward strand.
GGGTCAGGCGTGTGGGGCACCAGTCCACCCAGCTGGGCCCGCGGCCCCCAACTTTGGGGTGGGGAGGAGAAATCTAATGTGGAAACAATTTTGAAAAATAGGAATAGGCCCCCTTTTTCTCCTTTACAAACCCTAATTGTTTCTCTTGACCTGCCTGGTTCCCACTGCTAGAAGGAGGGCCTTTTAAACATCCAGAACACAGGGCCTCTGCGAGAAGGCCGTGTTCTCATGACCTGTTCTCCAAGGACCATGTGCAGACACATGGGGCGGGCACTGGGGGTTGAACCCAAGGGCATTCTGCCTCTGAGCTAAACCCCCAGCCCGCTCCACCTTTTTTGTTTTTTTGAAACAGGGTCTTGATAAGTTGCTGAGGGTCTTGCTAAGTTTCAGGGGCTGACCTTGAACCTACAATCCTCCTGTCTCAGCCTCCCAAGTACTGGGATTACAGGTGTGCACCACCGCACCCGGCTTCAAGTGAGGCTTTTCAGTGCAGCTCAGGGCTGCATCTAAGGTGTGGGGCCACAAGCTTCCTCGTTCACTCCACTGGGAGAAGCTGCCCACCACCCCCAGCTCCATGAGTTCCCAGTGGACATTTCTTCATGCCTCATTGGCTCATGGAGGTCACGTGCTTCTCCTGAGCCAATGACCTGGGTGGTGTGTGGACTGACCCTACCCATGGGACCTCCTTGAGCCAGAGGCAGGGCCCCCCTTATAGACCTCAGCCCTGCAAACCAAGTCCTGCTTACGAGGAGGGGTGGAGGGGATGGGTCAGCCTGATCTAGCAGCCGCCTGTGACTATCAGTCTCTCTTATATCCCCCATATACCTGCCCCATGCCTGCTTTTGGGCTCAGATTTAATAAAAACTTGCGGAGCTATGCAATCTGCCTGATCAGTATTCCACCCTTGGTGGTTGGGCCAGGGATTCCCTCTGGGTTTAGAAAGCCAGGATGTCCTGTCCCTGAGGCTGACTTCCCAGGACCCCCAAGCTCCCCTCGCACCCCGGGTCTGGCATTTCCCTGCAGGCTGGCTCACCTGCTCTGGAAGCCCCCCATCCCGCTCACTCGCCCTCTGAACCCCGTGGGTCATGGCAGATCGGAAGAGCCCATGTGTGCCCGCAGGCCTCTCACCTCACTCTTTGGCCCCAGAAGAGTCTGCGTCCCCATCCCACAGGGTCCCACCACCCCACTCGAGGACGCTCACTGCCACCCATCACCCGCAGTGCCCTGGCTTCTGTCAGGTCAGATGGAATCCCAAAAAGAGGTCAGAGGAGAGTGTCCTTCAAGGGGGAGAGTTCTGGGTCCTTTGACCCAGGCACTGGCTGCTGGGGGTCCGGGTCTGCGGTTCCAGGTGTCACACAGGCGGGGCGTCGACGGGATCACCCTGGACAGTGTTGGCTCCGTTCAGAGCCCAAGAAGGACAGCGAATCACTGCCACTTAGCAAAAGGTGTTTGGTGACCTATACAGAATTAATTTCTTGCCTGTCGCTGCGGGTTCCCAGGGGACGTGTTCACACATCAGAGAGAGGGGCGAGCACAATTGCCCGTGTGTGACAGCTGAGCAGAGGCCACTGGGGAGGGTCAGAGCACAGGGACAAAGGGACACTCTCCTAGTGAGGTAGGGAGGCCTCAAGAAACCAAATGCTTCTGCGTTCATCCCGCAACAGTGTCCCCCTTCCTGTGGAGAAATAGATGTCTCCAGGACTCCCAGGTTGCACTTTGGTGAAGTTAAGTAGAGTTGCATTGTTTGTCAATCATCACCACCGTCCATCTGCAGAATGTTTTTATCGTGTAAAACTGAAACTCCACACCGGCTAAGCGCTCCCCCTCCCCCTCCCCGGCCACCAAGCTGTCTTCTGTCCCTGTGACTCTGGCCGCTCTAGGGACCGCATGTCAGTGGAACCACGCTGTCTTTTTGTGCCTGGCTTATTTCACTGAGCAGTGGACACAGGCTTGGAGCCCCGTCCCAGGCTGCGCCCAGCCATGAGCCTTAGCACAGTGGCCTTGGACTGGTCACCTGCACCCCGTCCGTGCCCGTCTCCTCATCTGAAAAGGAGGAATAATGATGCCTGCTTTCAAAGATTAGAGGAGGTTGTTTTCATAAAAACTTCCTGAGGCAGGGGGATGGCAGGCTCGGGACCAGCCTGGGCAGCTTAGTGAGACCCTGTTCAAACATAAAAAATAAAATAGGGCTGAGGTAGAATGCCCCAGGGTTCAAAAAATACATACATACATACATACATACATACATACCAGCTCAGGACCGCACCCGCACAGGGCAGAACTCTCAGGAGGCCTCAGCCATGTTGCACAGAGTTCTAGTGTCCTTTCAAACTCATTTCCTGCCATCCTTCCACCTCCCTTCCGGCCCCCAGCCCTGCCCAGCCCTACGCATGGTGGAAATCCCTGCAAGTGTCCCAAGCTGCCGGCCCCGCAGGGTCTCCCACGCTTCTCTGGAGTGCCTTCCTCTCTGGACCTGCGCTGGGTGAGGTGCTGGCCCTCCGCCCACCTCTGGACTTGTGTGCCTGGGCTTTGGTTCTCACACTGCCACGCGGGGTGGGTGATGGTGGCTCTGAGCCTCAGTTTACTCTCACTCGCTGACAGTCCGATCTCCCGCAGCACCTGGTGGGAAGGGAGCTCAGGGAGGGCTCATCTGGGCTGGCACACCTGCAGGGCGCTGACTTGCTGGATAGCAGCACCCTCTGTCCCTACCCGAGGGGAGGGAGGGAGAACACACCTGGGTAGGGGCCAGTTTTGGCCCAGGCATACTGGTCACCAGCCAAAATGATCCCCTTTGCCTGAAAAATCAACCTTTTGTTCAAGACGAGTGCTGAGCTTCTGAGAGGCCGGAGGCTGGCGGGCCCCAGGGGCTCTGCAGGTGCTACAGCTGCGCCTCCCTCCAGGAGTGGGCCTGGGGTGTGCGGGAAAGAGGGGGAGGTCCCTGTATCCCACTCCGGCCCAGAGCGCCAGCCCGTCCTCCAGCCCAGCTCCAGACAGTTGCTCACCCTTTTGGACCAGCCCTTCCTCCCCTGGGTCCAGCCGCTTAGAGGACTCACCGCCATCCTCGTGTTCCCATACTCGGAACACGGAGTGTGTAAGTGCACCTGCTCTGTAGTAACAGGCCAGGAAGCCTGAGCCCAGGTGGGCTCAGCCGGTCCGGCAGCTCCACCTGAGTGGCGAATTATCTGGGTACCTTGAAACCAGCGTGTGTGGCCTCTGTGCCAGGTGTTGGGCTGCGCTATGCCGTCTTCTTGGAGGTGGACGTGGGCTCGGCCCTGTCTCACAGGTGGGCAAGCTGAGGCCCCGGCACCGGGCTGGGGCTGAGGGCTGATTCACAGAGCACAAGCCAGATGGAGCAACTGTGCCAGGCCTTCTCTGATGAGAATCTGAGCTGCATGCTCCCGGTGGCGTGCTCTGCGGGGACCTGGGCCTTGGAATGTCACCGTGGCCAGAACTCTTCTCTCCCAGCCAGGCCCCTGATGAGCGACACCCTGGCCACTGTGGGTAGACAAGGGTCTGCCCCTGTGGAGCTGGACTACAAGGCCAGGAAGGGGCAATGTGGCATTGCCTAAGGAGGGTCACTTGGTAGACTGTAATGCCAGGTGACCAAAGGTGACACGTAGGAAATGAGGCTGGGGGAGGGATGGCTTGTACTTGGGTGGCATCGAGAGCCACGGTGGGCTTTGCAGGTGCTGGTGTCGGAGGCTTGCTTCTGGGGCTTGTGTCTGCAGATGGAAGGATGGGTAGAAGAGGGTGGCTGTGGTGGAAGGCCAGCAGGAAGGAGTGAGGGTTGGCAAAGGCTGAGGGCAGGACACCAGGGCAGCCAGCAGAGCGGGGCCTGGTGCCTGGGACACAGGCTGGCTCCTGCTGAAGCCCTGTGGCTGCTCTCTCTGGGTGTGGCTGTGTCCTGCTCCACAACTTCTAGGCGCCCCTTCCCACTCCCTGGGGAGCAGCACTGGGACGTCTGGGACCCTGACAACGAGCATTTTGTGCTCAGTGTCGTTGGTGTTCATGCCCCAGGTGAGCAGGTTCTCCTAGCCCCAATCCAAGGTTGGTCAGAGCCAGATGGGAAGCGGGACTCCTCCCATCCCACTCAGGGACGAGGAGAAAGGCCCCTTGGGATTGTCTGCACTACACCGCTAGGAGTCCTGGTGCAGCAGCCCCTCAAGGCAAGGGGTGGGCAGCGACGGCTCCCAGGCTGCTGCGCAGAGCCCTGGGAAGGGGCCAGCCCTGAATGGCTACGGGCTGCACGCATGGCTGCGTTTTCTGTGTGCTCTGTGTCTTTAACGGAGGAGACGCTGCTGCCCAAAGAGAAAGGGAAGGCCGCCTCAGGAAGTGGTCGCATCCACTCTCACGGGAGTGACTTTTCAATGTATAACCAGCAGCCCGCACTGGACCATCCTGCCCAGCCCACGGGCTTGGTGGGGACAATGAGGACCAGGTCAGCAGCTCCGCGTGGAGAAAGGCTAAGACGGCTGGGCCAGGCCAGGAAGAGGTCAGGGCCGCAGGCTGAGCTGGAGGACAGGTGGTGCCCTTAGCTGGTGCAGCCATCTCCTTGCCCCGCTGGTATGAGGTGCTGTCTGCACGCACTCAGGGTCACCAAGCGTCACTAAGGAGCAAGGTGCTATTTGTCTACAATCAGTCGCTAGAGCTGCTTCAGTTCCTGGGATACAGGCTAGGTTTCTGGAATGTTCTTCCTTTATCCCTTGGGAGTCTTGGGACGCTCCCTGTAGCCCTTTCTCCACATGGTGGGGAGGCTGAGCTGCTCAGACACAAGGCCTCAGGCCGTTGCCAGGGCTTCCCGAAGGCATCCAGGGGCTGGGAGGAGACCGGTGTGGGCTCCATGCGTGGGATAGAACAGGGCAAGGTGAAAGACAGAGATCTCTTCAAATGAGCAAACAGTTTAGAGAGCCCCACAAAACAAAAGGGGGGGCAAAGAAGACACTCCACCAAAGGCCGGAAGAGCCTGGGGTAGAGATGACGGATGGGGAGGCGGGGCTGCAAGCATGCTGCAGCAGAAGAACAAGGGTGTGGCCCTGGAGAGCCTTGGGGTGGCTCCTGGACAGCACCCAAGGAGGATGGGGACAGAGACAGGTAGACAGGATGTCTGGGGCTGAAGCAAAGGCACAGGATGGAGCTGGGCGGTGAAGGCGGTGGACAGCAAGGGCAGCATATTATAAACTTGGTAGTCGGGACTGGGGCATCAGAGAGTGGTGGAGATACCTACTGCCTTGTGCTTACCAGGAGGGACAGAACTGAAGCCAAGGAGTCAGGGTATGGCCCAGGCTGCAAAGGGTCTGCCCTGATACCAGGTCTCTGCTGCCTGCTCCTCCCAGGGCCACCAGATGGGCCTGAATATTGGGATAAAAAGCCTGGAGGGAGAAGGGACAGGGTGGGGAGGTTTTCTGGGGGGGACCAGCCAGTGGGGCGGAAGGCCTGAGGGGGCACTGCAGGCAGAGCTCCAAGGCCATCTTGGGACATGCACCGCTCCCAGTGGGGAGCCCCCAGTGGGGGCTCACACTCTTTCTCCATGCATCGGAGGTGGTCATGCCACCGGGGCAGGGAGGTGGAGAGAAGCAGGCAGAGGCACAAACACTAGGGGCCTGGGAGAAGGTGGGCAGGGTGGGGCCCCCGGGAGTGGAAAGTGCCAAGCAAGGAGGACTCCAGGCTCCTCCCACAGCCCCCCCGACAGCCAGGGAGACTTAACAAGGTGCTGGAGAGGGGAGGCTGAGAGGAGATTGCACTTTTGACTTATGCAAAGAGTGAAAGGTCAAATTGCCCACGTGCCACACAGTTTATTAGTTAGGTGAGAAATAACCACGTGCTGTTCTAGTCCTTTTGGTGTACACTTCTAGAGGCATGCGGAGTCGACCTACATTTCCAGGCCTACTTCCCCCAGATGCTAATTGTGTGTGTGTGTGTGTGTGTGTGTGTGTGTGTGTGTGGTGATGGGGATTGAACCCAGGGGTATCTACCTCTGAGCCACACCCCAGCCCTTTTTATTTTTTATTTATTTATTTATTTTTTTTTTGCGGTAGGGGCGTTCTACCTCCGCGCTACGCCCCCAGCCCTATTTTTTTTAATGCTTTATTTTTGAAACCGGGTCTCACGAAGTTGCGGAGGGCCTCGCTAGGTAGAGAGAGAGAGAGAGAGAGACAGAGAGAGAGAGAGAGAGAGAGAGAGGAGAGAGAGAGAGAGATTGATCGATCACGCGCGTGCGCGCGCATGCACACTGAGGCTGGCCGCGAACCCGGATCCTCCAGTCTCCGCCTCCCAAAGTACTGGGATTACAAGCGTATGCCACCACGCCCGGCTTATTTTTTATTTTGGAAACAGGGTCTCGCTAAGTTGCTGAGAGCCTCACTAAGTTGCTGAGACTGGTCTCGAATCTGCAATCCTCCTGTCTCAGACTCCCAAGTACTGGGATTACAGGCATGCACCACCATGCCCAGCTCAAATGCTAATTTTTTAAAGAACTTTGGCAGCACAGGACCCAAGGACCCAATGGCCACATCCCCTTCGCCATCAGAATATAAGTGGAACACATGATCTATTCATTTATAGAAATTTTTCTTTTACATCTGAATGCTGGTCTGAAGGGTTTCTCCAAGTGGTCTTATTATTTTATATCACTACCGGAAATGAGCCCTGGGGAGGGATGATCAAGATTCTCTCGGGCAAAATGAATCTAAGTCCCCGTACTTGGACAACCCCGCTCTGTGGTCTGCTTCCTGGACGGCTTTTCGGAGCTTGTCATTTTACCAACAGGCCTCAACATTTCATCCTTTTGGAAGCATTTTGGGATAGAATCTCAGGATTTTTGTTCATTTTAAGACCAAGAAGAACTCAGGGGGAAAAAGTTTGAGACAGCACTGCTTGGTCAGTGCATAAACAGAAGCTTCGCTGGGCTGTGTGGCCTTGGGCTGAACAGTTAGCTTCTCTGTGCTTCTGTTGTCTAAACAGGATTACTAGTTTCTAATACTTTGGAGCAGGCTTCATTAATCTGGGTTCTGAGAACTCAGGTGGGAAAAATCCATCCTCCTTTTTGCTAATCTGTCTTTCACTGACATGGATCGGGTCTTTTCATTATGAAACAGACATTACACATCGGAGGCCTGGGCGGCATCTGCGACATTGCGGCCAATTTAACCACACATATTTTCGCGCCTCCTGGCAGATCTATCAGAAGACCATTTGGCTCAGTGCCGCTTAAAACCATGTCCATAGGCTGCTGCTCGACCTTGCTCTGCAATGTATTAGCAAAGAAAGACACACCCAGTGAGGATGCCCTTCCTGGTCATCTACATCTGGCTGGTATCCTCGTAATCCTGGTATTTTATTTCGTGCATTTACATACGTTCCTCTACGGAGGGTACAGAGGGTACGTGCTCAGGACGCCCCAGGCGCTGTGGCGTAACAAAAGTTAAGAAGCTTGGGTTTAGAGGAATGTCGAAAGCAAAACAGCCGCGGCTGAAAGGACCGAGGGCTTCCAGGGCAGGAAGAGGGGAAGAGGCGAGTTCAAAGAACACTGTTCCTATCACAATGAGGAACGATCAATAAAACAGCCAGGAGAGTTCCAGTTTGGCCCTGTGGCAACACCCAGAAACATCTGCGTTCAGAGCACGGAGTCCAGCGAGGAGACATCTGACCCTCCGAGCAGCTCCCGCCAGCCACGGAGGCTGGGAGGGCCATGGAGCGCTGGCCCGTGGTCTGTCTGCGGCCACAAGGCCATGCTCAGTCCTCACTTCTGCGCAGCACGTGCCCCCCGCGGCCCTCCCGTCTGTGGCTCACATCAGCTCCGTATCACCCTCTTTAGGAGAGATGTCGCCCAAAACAAGCCCACATCCGACCTGGCTTAGTGAGCAACTGCTGTGCTGCCCGGAAGTCCCAGTCTTCTAGAAGGAAATGCAGCAAGGCCCAGGCGTTGCATCACAGTGCAGGCGGATCTCCTGACTTCCTGCTCCTGTGTTGCGTCTGAGGGCTGTGGGCCTGTCTGGTGGGCCACTGCACGGACAGGGCTCGCCCCCTGGGGCGGGGAGGGCAGACCTGGGCTCTCTTTATCAGAGGCCACCCGGGAGGCTGCTGGTGCTGCAGTCAGGAGGCCTGGCCTTTGACCTCTGCCTCCCGCAGGGCTCCAGCCCCGGGACTCTCCATGCACAGTATGGAGACAATAATGGGATTTCTGCACAAGGTCCTTATGAGTGATCTGTAAAGGTCATGCTAATACTCCTCACCATCCCTGTGACGCCAGGAGTCCTGGGTGCTCATGGAGTGCAGACTCACCTGGCAGGAGGCTCAGGACCTGTCAGGGCAGGGCGTGGGTGGCTAAGGCCCCTTGACCCTAGATACAAAACAAAAGAATTTTTCAAACTGGGCAGGAACTGTCCGATTCCTCATTTACAGGGGTGCCAGGTCCCGCTCAGGGGACTCTGGCAGTATCATCGAGAACTTGGGCTCAGGTCTCCCCGGGACCCTCCTAGAACAGCAAACAGCCTGGACAGGGCTGCTGAGAGCTTCGCCCACCCCCAAGTCCTTCCAGCCAACCCCACCCCTGCAATTCCATCCGGGAGCTTCTTGCATTTGCTCAGGGTTTGGCTGCAAAATGAATCTCTTCACTGTTCTCAATAATAAAAAAAAAAAAATGAAAATAATCTAAATGACCTAATATAGGAGATCGGTTTTTAAGATGTGACATATTACACATGAAATGAATATTTTGCAGCCATTAAAGTCTGTGTTATAGACGGGCATTGAGGAGCATCCCACAACACGTTGTGTGAAAAGGCCCAGGCTTCACAGCAGATGAGAGCTGATCTAACTCACATACACGTGCACACACTCGTATATCCACATGCATATGGTGTAAACAATGATCTGAGTGATGGAGTTCAGGAAAATTTCCATCTTATTATATTTTACATTTCATTTTCTACATGCATGTATTACTTCTTATTTATAAGAAGAAGCAGAGGGTCTTTTGCTTGGCTTGGTCTGGTCCTGATGGTCCTTTTCCTCTGCAGGCTTCCTGGATGGGGACAGACAGAGGTGACTGAGGGTGGCCCACACTGTCCAGGCCCGGGCCACTTGTCTGAACAGCACCCCCAAAGTATCCACAGGACAGAAGGCCCCAGGGCCCCTCCTGCTGGAAGGGGGCGGAAAAGGGTCTCTGAGAATGCCCAGGACAGGACACCCCAGCCAGGGGAGGGGCCCCCAGGTGGCGGTGAGCGTGGGTCCTCGAAATGAATGGAGAAGGCACGGAATTGAGAAGCACCCTACAAAAGCGCGCCCACTGCACGGCCACACGACCCCCACTTAGAGCAGGAGGAAATGGCCAGAGGAAAACTGGCCACAGTGCCAAATGAAACGATGGGTCAAGGCTCAGTCTCCTCGCGGGCACCCCAACACCCCAAGAATGAAACAGCTGGGTAAGGGCTCAGTCTCCTCATGGCACCCCAGCACCTCAAGAATGAAATGGCGGGTCAGGGCTCAGTCTCCTCACGGGCACCCCAGCCCAGTAAGAGGCTAAGTTAGAAAAAAAACGAGCTTCGTGGCCAAATTAGCATAAAAGTGGATGAAATCCTTCCAAGGCAGAGCTGGTGTTTAGCAGGGACTCGAGTAGTACCCACATCATGCCATAGCAGGCAGGGGCACTGCCTACAAACACCAGGATCCGCTCATCCTCCCCTCTCCCCAGGCTGCGCACACCATAGCAGGCAGGGGCACTGCCTACAGACACCAGGATCCGCTCATCCTCCCCTCTCCCCAGGCTGCGCACACCATAGCAGGCAGGGGCACTGCCTACAGACACCAGGATCTGCTCATCCCCCCCCCAGGCTGCGCAC
>PVJS01008697.1:0-52415 GCA_004027185.1 Glis glis
GGGGGAGGGGGGAGGGGGAGGGGGGAGGAAGAGGAGACATTTAGCAGTCAGTGTGAGAGACTCCGGAACTGTTTTCTGTTTCCTTCCGGAGCAGTGTGGTGCCCACCAATGGTTGAGCTGTGACTGCCCACCAGTCCAAGCTCCTGTGTCTCTCTAATAGCAGAGTCCCCAACAGTGCGCACGGGACACATAGCTTCAGCAAGGCATGGGTCTTGGTTGTTTTAAGCCACTGAGACAGGAGTTGCTTGCTGCCAGCATCTCTTAGCCCACGCTGACCGTCGATAGAGCCCACTCACGGGGTGGCGGCGGGGAGGTGGTGCGCTAGCATCCCTAAAATCCTTAGACCAGGGCCTGGCACACAGCGAGCCTGCAATACCTGCTGGCCGTTATGTTGATGACGTAATGATCAGAGAGGGGGAGGGCAGTGGCCTCAGAAGAGCTTGAAGAGAAGCAGGAGTCTGGTTTGAAGGGCTTTAAACACCGAGCTCAGATTTGGGTTAAGAAGAAAACAGCAGAGAAACATGAAAGTTTTAAGTACAATAATGACATGCTTTACAGAGTTCTCACCAGGACCTGGCAAATAGCAGGTATTTAAGAAGTGTTTCTTGAATGAGTACCCAAGCATCGCAGGGTGAGGGCCGGCTCGGGCAGGTGCATGGGGACCAGGGTGGGGTGCAGCCGGGCACTGCGCTTCCTGCTGCCTGCTCCTCCCAGCAAACGCAGCCTCGCAGCCTCATAACTCACTGTTTATGATGAAGCGGAGCGGTTGTTTGGGAAGACAGCCACTCTGGTACCCAGCAGCCCCCAGGGCCCTTCCTGATGTTGCTCCTCCTCCATCTCCTGCTTACCATGTCCGCTCTCTCTCCCACATCCTGCTCCCCACACCTCCTCCGACCGCACCGGTCTCCCTCCACCCGCTCTGCAGTGCTGCAGCCTGGAGGAAATTTATGGCGGGCCCAAACTGCTGTGGGCAAATACTAATAAAATGCTGTTTTGCTGCAATTTGTTTAATTGGCCACAGAAGAGACGTCTCGAGTGTGTGAGCAGGCTCTGCCCGCGCCTGCCTGCCTGGCTCACGCTTGCTCTCTCCTTCCCTCTGCCTGGCCCCCTGGCTGGGACCACTGAGAAGGGGATGGTGGGAGGAGGGGAGAGGAGACCAGAGGGGAACCCAAGGAGGCCAGTGGACTGCAGAGGGCAAGAAGGAGCCCACCTCCATCCGTTCTTTTTTTTTTTTTTTTTTGGCAGTACTTGGGATTGAACCCAGGGGCGTTCTACCTCCAGGCTACACCCCCAGCCCTATTTTTTAGTCTTTATTTTGAAACAGGGCCTCACTAAGTAGCTGAGGCTGGCCACAAACCCAGATCCTCCTGTCTCAACTTCCCAAGTACTGGGATTACAAGCGTGCACCACCACGCCCGGCTCCATCTGTTCTTAAAGTACTTTACGGAATCATTTCACTCATGAACCCTGGAATCCTGTGATCAGCCAGACTGCCTGGGTTCAAATTCCACCATTTCCTCTTCTTAGCTATGTGACCTTAGGCAACTTATGCAACCTCTCTGTGCCCCGTTTCCTCATCCATATAATAGGGATGATAATAGCTGCATCGTAAGGATTAAATGAATCTATGTAAAACACTCATAATAATGCCTGGATGCACAAAATCAATGTTACGAATTTGGACTGTGTGGCTTCTAACTCCAGCTCTGTAGCTGCGTTCCACTTAGCAGCTGCATGACCTTGGACACATTACTTAAGTTGCCGGAGGCTGGCCTCGAACCTGTGATTTGGGGCAAGTTACTGAAGCACTTTGCAGTTCCGTTTCCCCATCTGAGCTATGGGTATGATTGCACTGACTTCATAAAGTTGTGTGAAGATTAACTGAGTTCATCGACATAAAGGGATTAAACCAGAATAAGCACTGTAGAAATGTCAGCTGTCGTGGCTAAACCGAGAATGGTCGTGCAGGGAGCTAAGTGCTCCAGGCATGCCAGGTTCCTTCCCAGGAGTAGTTGTGGGGCACAAGGGACTCCCAGAGATGACAATTCCCAATGGTGAAAAGCTCAAGCCGCTTCCTGGTGTCTGAGCCAGCGGGCGTGGCTGGCAGGGTCTTGGAAGACAGGGTCTGGGGCTGGGCTGCTGCTCAAGGATGAGCCCCGCCTCCCAGCTGCTCCCCTCTCTGTCCCTGGCACCCACGCCCTGTGGGTGGGCACCTTGCCACCTGCCAGATGGCACCAGCAGGGGCTAGAGCGTGGGATAGGGTGGGGAAGGTTAGGCCGAGCCGCAGAGCTGGGCGCAGGGGTCTTGGGACAGATGGCCTTGTGTCTTGAGAACAGGGCAGGGCAGGGGCGGCCCCAGGGCTCTCAGAGTAGCTGACCGATGCCTGTGAGACGCGGTGCACGTGACCATTTGTATGGCGCACACACCCGCGCACAAAAATGTACTACGTGCTTCTAGCAACCTTGACTCAGCCGGCTCAGGAAGCTTTGTCCAAAGAAAATCGAGCTGTCCTGTTGGTCATGAATGTAAGAGGGTGTCCTGGTGACAGGAGGAGACCCGCCACTCTGAAGTCTCATCTGGCTGGGATTGAACGCTCTGGCTTGGAGCTCGGCTTCCTCATCTGCACTATGTGGGGAGGGTATTGCAGGAGCCAGCTCCCCAGAGGGTCTTCCCTCCTCCCGCTGGCCCCTGGGACCTCCCACTCGTCCCCTGGGAACCTCGCTTCCCTGATCCATCCAATGGGGAGGATGACAATAGAAGACAGCTCAGAAGGGGTGTCGTGAGGTTAGACATTACTTTAAACATTACAAAAAGCAGACAACAGGGCTGGCGCCGACCTGCATTCATTGTCCCCAGGACCCTTGACCACACCTTCCAGTGGTGCTGTCTGTGGTCATTATGCTGAACTCTGGGGGCCAGGGGCAGGTTTGTCTCTTCCTCGGCACACAGTAGGCATTCAATAAGTGTATATTGGCTTGTTGGAGAGATGAGGGGCCCGACCTGCCAGTGTGGACGGGTTGTGGCAGCACCCCAGCCCACCCTCTGAGGCCCTCGGTCTTGGTCTTGCTGGTTCATCTAGGACGGTGTCATCTGCAGGACCGTGGACAGCCCCGCCCCGGGCTCTGCCCTGGGGAAGGGTCCTCTGCACCACAGCCCTGAGCCAGTGCTCTGTGCTCCCCTCCCTTCTATACTCTTCCCACAGCCTCCTCCCTGCAAACCCCCGCCTCGGCTGTTCCCCTATCCAGTTCAGGCACTCTGTCCCCCAAGCAGGGTCTGATCCTGGATTCCCCACCAGACGCTCCCCTGTAACCTCCCGGCGCTGCTCAGGGGAAGCATGCACGCCCTCTTTGGCCTTTCTTTTTTTTTTTTTTTTGTGGTGCTGGGGATGGAACTCAGGGGTGTTCTACCTTGGAGCTACACCCCCAGCCCTATTTTTATTATTTTATTTGGAAATAGGGTCTCACAAAGTTGCAGAGGGCCTTACTACGTAGCTGAGGCTGGCTGTGAACCCGTGATCCTCCTGTCTCAGCCTCTCAAGTACTGGGATTACAAGCGTGCACCACCACGCCCGGCTCTTACTGGCCTTTCTAAAGTAGCCTATCTCCCTTTGTACAGAAGAGAAAGTGGAGGCCCTAGAAGGGGGCCGGGACCACCCCTCACATCCAAAGCAAAAGCAGCTGAGAGAGCCAGGGCCCGGGAAGTCCAAGAAGAAAGGGAGGAAAGAAAGTCGGGCGTGATGGCACATGCTTGTAATCCCAGTACTTGGGAGGCTGAGACAGAAGGATTGCAGGTTCGAAGCCAGCCTCAGCAACTTAGTGAGGCTCTCGGCAACTTCGTGAGACCCTGTTTTCAAATAAAAAATAAAATAGGGCTGGGGGTGTAGCCCGGAGGTAGAAGGGCCCTGGGTTCCATCCCTACCAAAGAAAGGGAGGAAAGGACGCCATCAGTCCAGGCCTAGGACTGAACAAATACGTCCTGTCTCCAACCGTGGACATCCCCAGGTTCTGTGGGCCCTCTTTCAACCTAGGGCATTAAATGGAGTGGGTGGATGGGTAAGTTTGGGGGTGGGGGAGCCAGAAAGGTAGGGGAGCTGGGATAGTGGGGGGCAGAACCCACACTCCTCAGCTCTGCCGGAGGCCCATGCAGCCAGCTGTGACAAGCAACAGCTGGATACACACACCAGGATGCACTGTCTCACGCCCTCTGCCAAGGCCAGCAGTCAGTGAGAAGAGGGAGGGCCAGGGGCCAGGCATCAGCGGGGGCGGGGCGTGCAGTGGACTTGAGGCTCCCAGGAGTAGGGGACAGCGGGTGCTCATCCAGCCCTGGAGCCCCAGGCTTCCGCCCAGAGGCCCCAGGGATTAAAAGCAGGCATCCTTATGTGTACACCGCCAGATACTGTGTGAAGGGACATTAGGGTTTCTGTAGAGCAGCCCCAGCCTGACGCCTCGTCCCCCGCTCTCACTAAGGACAAGCGGGCTGCGGTGTGGCAGGAGGAGGCTGATAGGAATGGGCAGGGTAGCCACAGGCCCAGAGCCAAGTGGGGATGACAATTTTGGGGAACAACTCAGGGAAGCCGGGGCAGGGTGTGGACCCCTTGCCCTCTGCTCCCTATCACCTGGATTCTGCCTTTGACCCTCAGTAGGGTTAAAGGAATCCAGAAGCCAGACCTGGAATCCCAGCACTTGGGAGGCTGAGGCAGGAGGATCCCAGGTTTGATGCCAGCCTCAGCAACTTAGTGAGATCTTGTTTCAAATTTTAAAAAAATAAAAGGAGCTGGGAGCATAGCTGAGAGGTAGAATGCCCCTGGGTTCAATCCCCAGTACCAAACAAACAAACAAACAAACAAACAAACAAACAAACAAATATTGAAAGGGCTGGGGATGTGCTCAGTGGCATAGGGCCCTGGGTTCAATCACCAGTACTGTAAATAAATAAATTAACTTTAAGAAAGAAAAGGAGCCGGGCACAGGGAAGCGTGCTCCAGGCAACAGCCCAGCACAGGATGAAGCCACATTCTGAGGAATGCAGAGTTCAGAGGCAAGGCTGAGAGACAGGCCACAGCCAGATCCTTGGCGAACTGAGACATTTGAACTTCACCTTGGAGACCCAGGACCAGTGAAACAGGAGGGTCGTGCTTGCATTTTAAGATCACTCTGATCGCAATTGGAGAGCAGACTGGAGGCAGGGAGGCCAGTTCTGAGGCAGCTACAGTAGTCCAAGGTGTGAGCCCTGTGCAGCCTGATCTGAAAGAGATATTTCAAATGCAGAATTGACAGGACCTGGAGGTGACTGGCTGGGGTGGGGAGAGTAGGAGGTGCCACAGGGGAGGCTACATGGGTGGCTATGGTGCCAGTTACCAGTACATAGGAATCAGGGCATGAGTAGGGTTGACTGCTGGAGTGGGGGCAGACCCTGGGTTTGACTTCTGTCCTGTGGAGTGTGGGGAGCCAAGTCTTCCTGCTGTCCCTGTCCCCTACAGCTCCTCCCTGGCCCGTGTTCCAAGCATCAGGTCCAAGTTTGCGTATTTGTTCACCAAACATCCTCAGCAGGTGAATAGTGTAGGGAAGACAGAAATCTGCAGCCACCTGGCTCTCACCCTCGGGGCTCTTCCAGTCGGCAGGGGACACAGGCCACGTGTGCAAGCAGCAGCGACGCAGATCTGCCCAGTCCACGCCAGAGCGTGATTGCTTCTGACCACAGGCTGTTGGCAAGGGCAGTCAATGACTAGGAGCCACTGGAGAGCTACAGATGGTGATGGCCTCACGAGTCAGAGGGCCGTGGGGACAGAGAGGGGCAGGGCTGCTGGGAGACCAGGAGACAGCGGACTGGGTTCAAAGTCCCAGCTATGCCCGACTTGGATGATAGAAGCCAAGGGACTATATCTCTCTGGGTCTTGATTTCCTCATCTGTAAAAAAATAAGGAAAAGGCTTCGTACAGTGTTGCGCACCTGTAATCCCAGTACTTGGGAGGCTGAGACACGTGGGTAGCAAGTTCGAGGACAGAGCATGCTAACTTAGCGAAACCCTGTTTCATAAATAAAAAACAAAGCCAGGCAAGGTGGCGCATGCCTGCAATCCCAGTACTTGGGAGGCTGAGACAGCAGGATCGCAGGCTCAAAGCCAGCCTCAGCAATTTCAAAAGACCCTGTTTCCAAATAAAAAATAAAATAGGGCTGAAGGTATAGCCCAGAGGTAGAATGCCCCAGGGTGTCCCAATAAATAAATAAACCAGGCATAGTGGCCCATGCCTGTGATCCCAGTACTTGGGAGGCTGAGACAGAAGGATCACAGATTTGAGATCAGTCCCAGCAACTTAGCGAGATCCCTCAGCAACGTGAGAACCTGTTTCAAAAAAAATAGGGCTGGGGGTATAGCTCAGAGGTAGAGCACCCCGGATTCAATTTGCAGTACCACAAAACAAAACAGTAAGAAAAAGAGTCAAAATGCAAAACCCCCATCCCCCAGTCTGGGGTGGGATTTCTAAAGCGAATGGACTTGCACAGATGCTGAGACTTGTGCCACGCCTCTGCAAGGGCGTGGGGTCCGCTCTGCCAAGGTCATAAGATTACTTCTGGAGGCCAGTGTTTTTCGAATCAGACCAGAGTTCAAGCCCTGGTTCTGCCATTTCCTGGCTGGGTGCCTTGGGCGAGCGACATAACCTGTCCATGGATTCTCCTGCCCCCAGAGTGAAAAAGATCACTACCTGCACCTGGCAAGGTTAAGGCATTGCCATGGAGTGTCACCAAACCTCTGGGGCAAGTTCACACCGCTCCAAATGCCCCTGAGAAGGGAGACCTGGGCCTGGGGCCTGAGAGGACCACAGGACCCTTTCCATCCTCGACCCCATCTTGGTCTTCCCAGCTACACCAGACACCCTCACTGCCCAGCCCTCTGCCCCACCCACTCTGCCCATGGGGGAAGGAACCCAGGGCCCTGCCCATCGCTCTCTGGCCCAGATAACAGACCACCTGGGACCTGACCTACAGAAACTTCCCAGATAAACACCACCTGCCCCAGATAACCGGGGTCTATCCCAGGCATCATGTTCTCCTGACCACAGGGGCTGTGATAAGGGGATTGCAGGGATTGCTGGGGGCCTGGCCCAAGAGGGAGCTTTTCATGAGTTTTTTTTTTCCTCTTGATTTTATTAACAACAAATGTTTGCCCCCTCCAGGGATAAACAAGCCCAGGGTCTCCCCCTCCCTCTCTCATTTGCATATTGCCTCAAAAGCCAGGCAGCCATTTGTCCCCCTGGCTGGATTTCCACCAGGAGGACCTGCAGGCATCCGGAGGGATTAGGAAGTGGCAGACAGACAAACTATGATTAAGAGACTTGTGGGGGTGGGGCGGGGTGCCATGATTACCAACATTTACTAAGCACTTTTTACTTATTAGGTCCAGCTTACTTGATCCAATATGGCCATTGTTTCCATTCTACAGGTGGGGAGTCTGAGGCTCAGAAGGGCACAGACACAACTAGGTGAATAAAACTACAATTGCAGTTCAGGTGTAAAGTCTCCAAATCTCGTGCTCTTCCTACCCTCCGCAGCTTTATCCCCCGTCCGCCTCTGCATCCAGCATGGAGAGGAAGCGGCTCCCCCAGCACAGGAAGGTGAGCCACAGCTGGAAGCCGGCTTTGGGCCAGGCTGGGATGCTCCACTGACAACCTGGGTCCCAAAAGTCTAGCTGGCTCCCCAATTCTTGGGTCTTCCCATCCTCGATGGCCTAGGAGGTCATTTAGAGCAACTGAGGACAGATGGGGAAGCTGCGGCAGAGAGACGGGATGTGCCCCGGATCGGCCAGCTAGTGACAGCTCCGTGTGAGGATGCTGGCTTCTTGGGGTCCCAACTTGGTCCATTTTACAGACGAGAAAACCGAAGCGCAGAGAGAAGTCAGCCACCAGAAGGCAATGCAGCTAATTAAAAGAAAGCCGAGAATTGAATCCAGGTGTCTCGATTTGCAACGCAGGGTCCTTTCCTCTCTCCCATGTTAGACACGCCCCGCTGGATCCAGACACAAAACGCAGCATAGATGCGCAGGGACAGACACTCAGAGACACAGGCAAGGGCTACCCCGGTGGGCATAAAGCTTGCGCACAGTCCCAAGTGTACAGGCTCACGCTGACGCTGTGTGGGACCCATCACCCACCTCCCCCACCCCAGCGCCCCAAGGATCACTGCTTGACTTGCTCCCGCTCCCCTCCTCCTCAGCCCCCATCCTGTCACCTGCCCCCTCCCCCGCCCCCAGAATAGCACCAAGCCAGGGAGCGCCACGCTGTGCTTAAAAAGGGCACTTAATTTTTCATTCTTAAATGCTGGGATGCTCTTGTCTTCTAGCTTCGCCCAAGCCCCTTGGTGGAGATGGATGGGGGTGCGGAACACAGTTATCAGAAAGATTAAGCCGGGACTTGTCATTTTTTTATATTACAGAGCAGTCAGCCCGACGAGTGATGTCCTCCACTCCGCCAGGATGAGTCCAGAACCTTTAGTGCCAGTAGTAAAAAAGACTATAAAAAACACCATCGGAGAAAGGGTAATGATGAAATTTAACTGCTCCCGATCACACACCTGGGGTCTGCGCGGCACGGGACTGGGGGGTTCGGCCACAGCGTCCTTTACCACCGTGTCCTTGTCTCTGTGTTTAAGGTCCTTCCATTGAACCAGAATGCTGTGCCCACTGCTGGGAGCCCGGGCACCTGCCCCACGCCGCCCCACACGGCAGGTGCACGACAGCAGGAGTCTGCAGGCCTGGAAAGGGGCCCTGGGACTGGACATCCCAGAGTCCTGCTGAGCCGGGGTTACGGAAGAGCTCCAGCCACGGGTGAGGCTAGACAGTGCTGGCTGCAATCTTAACTCTTCCTTTCTTCTTCCTCTTTCCCTCCGTTCTCCTTCTATTTCAGTTTTATGTGCCAGGTACTGTGCTCTGTATACAAACGCCACCTATGTCTTCTCATGGCTCTTGGTATACAGCACTGTTTATCTACTTCCCAGACATTCTCTCCCACCCCAGCCCCTCCTGCCCTGCGACCCCATCCCACACTGCCCCTTCAGCCCTCCTAATATAATTTGCTCTTCTCTAGCCTCTGGGCGTTTGCACACACTGTTCCTTCTGCCTGGAACCCTCACCTGGCTGAGTCCTCACAGGCCAAGTTCAGCACCCTCCTCCAGGAAGCCCTCCCTACTGTTCCCCAGGTCGGCTTCCCTGCCCGCTGAGGCTTCCTTGCAGGGATGTGCTTTGTCATGGTGTATTGTCGTGGTGTATTGCAAGATGTGTTTTGTCGTGGTGTATTGTAACAGTTTGTTAAATGGTCTGTGCAGTCTGTACGGGTCCTTGTGGACAGTGCTTTTCTGGGTCTGGAAATGTAGCAGTGAAGGAATCAGACACAATCCCGGGCCTTCAGGGAGCGTGGATTCCAGCAGAGGTGGATGAGCTGGGGCAGGATTTCTGACTTCACCGAGCTTCATACAGGCCTCTTCCAGCCTCGCTGGCCTCCTGTGCATGCTCTGGCCTCCATGCCCTGACCTCGCTTCCCTCTGCCTCCTCTGCCTGGGGTCCTCTTCCTGCTGCTAGCCTGAGGCTCACCCCTCACTGCCTCCAGGTCTTCACTCAAATGCCTTTTTTTTTTTTTTTTTTTTTCAGTACCGGGGATTGAACCCAGGGGCGTTCTACCTCCGCGCTACACCCCCGGCCCTATTTTTTTATACTTTATTTTGAAACCGGGTCTCACGAAGTTGTGGAGGGCCTCACTAAGTAGAGAGAGAGGGGGGGGGAGAGAGAGAGAGAGAGAGAGAGAAAGAGAGAGAGAGAGACAGGGAGAGAGAGAGAGCGTGCGCGCGTGCACGCACGAGCTGAGGCTGGCCACGAACCCGGATCCTCCGGTCTCCACCTCCCAAAGTACTGGGATTACAAGCGTGCGCCACCACGCCCGGCTTCAAATGCCATTTTCTTAATAAATCCCTGCACAGCTCCACATGCACCTCACATGTCCATGCACACACATCCCTCCCCATCCCTATATTTTATCTTTTTGTTGTTGTTGTTATTGGGGGTTGAACCCAAGGGTATTCTACCTCCAAGCTATACCCTCAGTCCTTTTTATTTATTTATATATTTATTTATTTATTTATTTGCGGTACTGGGGATTGAACCCAGGGGCATTCTACCTCCGAGCTATACCCCCCAGCCCTATTTTTTATTCTTTATTTTGAAGCAGGGTCTCACTAAGTTGCGGAAGGCCTCACTAAGTAGCTGAGGCTGGCCGCAAACCTGTGATCCTCCCATCTCAGCCTCCCGAGTACTGGGATTACAAGTGTGCGCCACCATGCCCGGCTTTTATTTTATTTTGAAACAGGGTCTTGCTAAGTTGCTGAGGCTGGCCTTGAACCTGTGATCCTCCTTTCTCAGCCTCCTGAGTACTGGGATTGCAGGGGTGCGCCACCGCATCTGGCTTATCTTACCTATTTTGTCACATCTACCTTTACTAGAGTATTTGTTTCTGGTGGGCAGGAACTTTGTCTTTTCTGTCCACTGTCCTATCTCCCGTGCCTAGAACAGGTGCTTGGTCAATATTTGCTGGGTGTGAAATGGATATAAGAGACAGAGTGGAATGAGGCCGGGTTCCTTCCTGAAAGGCCTTGAGGTACAGCCAGGAGAGATGGACACTGTCATCTGGGTGAGAGGCGTGAGGTGTTTGTTGTTTGATATTAGGGATTGAACCTACGGCGCGCTACCTCACTAAATTGCTGAGGCTAGTCTCGAACCTACAATCCTCCTGTCTCAGCTTCGCAAGTACTGGGATTACAGGCGTGCACACCACGCCCAGCTAAGAGAGAGGTATGCTGCAAGAGAAGCGTGTACAGAAAAGGCGAAACCCCCTCCCCTAAGCATTCATCCGCTCCCGGGCTCAGGACACGGCCTTCTCCCGAGACTCAGCCTTTCTCTGAACACCCAGACAACCTGCCTGAGGGCAGACAGGGCCCCATGGCCCCACAGAGACAAGCTGGGAGCTGGAGACACAAAGGCAGCCTGGCCGGCCAGCACCGGCTCT
Source organism: Glis glis (assembly GCA_004027185.1). NCBI lineage: Eukaryota > Metazoa > Chordata > Mammalia > Rodentia > Gliridae > Glis > Glis glis. The sequence continues at coordinate 11,048 of PVJS01008697.1, forward strand.
CAGGTTCTGCAGGGGGTCTGGGGAGAGAGAACAGGTCCCCCAGCCCAGCCCGTGACCACAGCACCCTCAAAGGGCCATTCCCCAGGACCCAGGAGGCCCAAAGTCAGTCCAAGACCCCACCCCAGGCCACCAAGCGACCCTGAGTGAGTGGCCGCCCTCTCTGAGCCCCAGTGCTTTCTTTCCTATAAAAAGAGACGATGAGAACCACGCCAATGGCTCTCAACCTCTTCAAGTGCGAGGACCCCTTTAACATTATTTTATTGAAGCATCATATGCGCAGAAAAGCTCACGCTCGGTGGTTCTCCACAACGTTAACACTTTCATATCTGCAGCATCCTGACAGAGAAGTAAAGCCTGCCAGCTCCCCGGAAGCCCCCTTGTGGCCCTTCCCAGTCCCTACCGCCCCTGAAGGTGAAGAGTACCCGATTTTTAACACTACGGGCTTAGCCTGTTTTCATTATCGTCGCTGAACCTTGAGGATCCCCTTTAACCTCTTACACAATGCTATTTCGCTTTTAGAATCTATGGTAGTCAACCTCCAAAGGGACCCCCAAAGATGTCCATCTGTGGTACCCATGCCCTGAGGCAGACCCCTCTCACACCAAATCAGAGTGGTCCTGGGACCAGTGAGGAATGGCAGAGGGGACAGTGCATGGCTTCCAAGCTAGCTCATAAAGGGCGTGTGGCTTCTGCCTTGCTCCGTCGCCCATAGCTCTGGGGGAGCTGGCCACCATGCCGTGAGCCTTCCTGTGGAGAGTGAAGAGGAAGTGAGGCCTCCCGCCAGCATGCCACCTATCGGAGGGTGCCATCTTGGAAGCAGGTCTGGGTCTTCCAGCCCCAGTCAACAGATGACTGTTGAGAGACCCTTCATGAGAGACCCTAAGCCAGAACTACCCAACCAGCCACTCCTGAATTCCTGACCTATGGAAACTGCGAGAGAGAATAAATGTTTATTGTAGTTTTAAGCTACTGAGTTTGGGGGTAATTAATTACACAGTAATAGATAAGTAATACAGTATTCATTGATTGAGCAAATACTCAATGAGCCAAATCTCCTAGGCATTGAGTAACCCTTTAAAGGAATCCATTTTTAAAATTATCTTAATAATAGCCGGGGGTGGTGGCGCATGCTTATAATCCCAGTACTTGGGAGGCTGAGACAGGAGGATCGCAGGTTTGCGACCAGCTACTTAGTGAGGCCCTGCACAACTTAGTGAGACCCTGTTTCAAAATAAAGAATAAAAAATAGGGCTGGGGGGTGTAGCTTGGAGGTAAAAGGTCTGGGTTCAATTCCCAGTACCACAAAAAAAAAATATTAATGATGCTGGGCATGATGGCGCAAAACCTGTAATCCCAGTACTTGGGAGGCTGAGACAGAAGGATAGCAGGTTCGAGACCAGACTCAGCAACTTAGCGAGACTCTTAGAAACCTAGCAAGACCCTGTTTCATAACAAAAAATAAGAGCTGGGAGTGTAGCTCAGAGTAGAATGCCCCTGGGTTCAATCACCAGTACCGCCCCCCCACACACACCAAATTATCTTAATATCTTCTCACACTAGAAGAAAACAGCTTTCATTTTAGTCATGACAAAGACTTAGTCAAGGCTAAGGACTGGCCTTGTTAAATTGTGTGTGCGTCTGTAAAGGCCCTCGTGGAGGACGCTCTTCGGGTCTGGAGATTTAGCGGTGAAGGAATCAGACACAGTCGCTGGCCTTCACGGAGCGAGTATTCCCGCAGAGGAGGGTGGCCAGGGCTGCCTGTCTCGCTTCAGAGGCCCCGTGGCTTGCAGCTGCTTGCAGGGACTGAGGCCCCCAGGGCCTGGCCAGGGTAAGGAGCTAACTCAGTTTTCATCCTACCGCTCTGGAGTGGAGGTGCTCGGGGGCCTGCCTCCCAGTCCTCGTTCCTTTCATATCATTAGGCAATAGAATGCAACAGTTAGGAGCCCGAGCATCGGAATCAAGCAGGCCCGTGTTCAAATCCTGCCTCCTCCTCTTCCAAACCTGTGTGGCCTCAAACAAGTAGCTGTCCTTTTCTGAATCTCAGTTTCCTCGTCAGATAAATCTGAGGACAGATACCCAGCTCACAGGTTGTTGTACGGGGAGGAAAAACTCACGTGTAGCTCATAATTGTGACTCTTTGGAAGTACTTCAGACTCTGCAGCTACAATGATCATTGGACCACAGAGGCTGGGTGCTCTCAGGGGTATGGGGGGCACGGTGTTCCCGTCTCAACAAGCCCAATTTGGCTACCCTCTGTGGTGCGGCACCCCCACCTAAGCTCGTCTGCACCCCGACAGCGGGTTTAAAGGGCCAGGTGAGCATATGGCCACAGGACCGAACTTGGTTGGAGCCAGGCCTGCATCCTCTCTCTCTCGTTAGCGTCGCCCGGGGGCCTGCTCGCTCCTTAGCAAAGGCCCGGATAACGAAGGCCACAGCCTATTAATTGCGGTGACAGTGATAAAGGAAGAGGGGGAGGCTGCTATTTGTCTTGCCCGTAACCTCTCGCATCATTCCAAGATGAATGAAAACTCATTTTCTGCTTTGATTCGGTCTAATTTCTCTGGGCCCCCTGGGCCTCGTGGGGGGAAGGGACCCACAGCCCCTGCTGAGAAGGAATTGAGGGGAGGAGGAGGAGGGGTCAGAGGTCACAGAGGAGGAGGCCTGCTCCACTGGGGAACCAAGAACGAGTAGGGGGAGTGACTGGGGCCTCCATTCATTAACCCCAGCGAGGGTCTGGGGCTCACATGGTGCAAGGGATGGGATTCACAAGCCAGTCCTGAGAGGGAGGGAATCTGCCACCCACTTCTGGGATGTGGCAATGGTGGCAGTTGAGAGAAAATGGCTTGCACAAGGTCACACAGCAAGTGAGGACCAAAGCCCAGCTTCAGCAGCGAGGAAGAGTCTGCCATCTTGCTTCCTCTCCTGTAACCCACGACACTGCCTCTCTCCTGGATAGATGGCTTCACCGGCAGAGAGGTCCCACAGAGGGGAAATGACATCTAGGTAGGGAAGCTACCACCCCGACAAGTGCATTCTCCCCCAGGGGGCGGGAAAGGAAGTGAGCAAGGGGATGGATGGGGATGGGGACTGGCCTTCCTATCCACCATGGAATAAAGACTGGCCAAGAAGGGCCTTGTCCCAGTAGCCATGTGTTAGATGTCTCATGTGTTAGATGGAGCCAAGAGGACCACATGGTGGCTAGAGAGCAGGTGATGAGAATGATCGAGAAGGTGGTGCTTCTTTGCAGAAAGGAAGACGAAATTCAGGTGTGATGACACACACCTGTAATCCCAGTACTTAGGAGGCTGAAACAACAGGATCACAGGTCTGAGGCCAGCCTCAGCAACTTAATGAGACCCTGTTTGGTTCGCAGCCAGCCTCAGCTACTTAGTGAGGCCCTCCGCAACTTAGTGAGACCCTGTTTCAAAATAAAGAATAAAAAATAGGGCTGGGGGTGTAGCCCGGAGGTAGAATGCCCCTGGGTTCAATCTCCAGTATCAAAAAATTGATTAATGAAAATGAAAAAAGAACAGAAAGAAAGGAAAAAAGGAAAGAAGGAAGGAAAGGAGAAGCAAGCCAATAACTCCCAACAATTTGAACTGCTTGGTCCTGGTTAATCTTTGTCCCGGATTACACGTGTCCAGAGGTCATCTATTTGAGTTCCTACATTCACCCTACCTGGTCATCTGTGGTATCACCTGGGTCCCCTTTTGTAGCCCAGACATCCGATGAGGTATAGAAAATGGGAGGGCCCGTGCCCCATGACTCCTCTGCTGAGGTGGTCTAGCAGCCCCAGAGCAGCTCCAAGGAGGGATGGTGAAGAAGAAGGGAGTTACCCCACAATAGAAACTGAGCAGAGAGGGCTGGAGACGTAGCTCTGTGGTACAGCCTGGCACGCATGCAGCCCAGCCTTCCCACAGCATTCTCCCAGGGCTTTAGGAGGGCTGGGCAGGCAGAGGGGTTGCAACCAGGAGTTTTGGGTGGTGTGATGCATGAATAAGAACATGGCCTCTGGAGCTATGCGACCTAGTATGATTTGCAGCTCAGCCATTGACTGCTATGTGACTTAGGCAAGTTGCTTTCCCCCTCTGGACTTTGCTTCCCTTGTTTGTAAGTTGAGATGATAACAGTAGCTCCCCACTATGGTCATCAGTTAATTTATATAAGCACGCAGAGCATAGCTGTCCTCGAAGGGGCCTCCAGGCCGGGCAGGGCTGCTCCAGGGCAGGCAGGCCCATGAGAAGTCAGGCAGCTGACTCAGCCTTGTCCCCCCACTCCTCCCCCCACCTGCCAAGTCCTCCCATCTGCCCCATCTGCATTGCAAATGGCCTTCCCTTCCCCACAGCTCCAGCCTGGGACAGCTGAGTCTGCGATGTGTTTCTGTCCCTATGGGGTACCCATAGCCTTGCTCTGTCTCAAAGGGTCTGCAGGAGGAGCCCGAGGCCCGAGGCCCCCATCCAGCATCCTGGGAAAGGGGAAGCCCAGCTAGAATGAGGCCTGGCATCCAAGGCCTTCAGAGCCAGGTCCTTCATTTGCAGAGCACTTCCCACCAACAGCACGTGAGCAAGGTGAGCTGCTCCGGCTGGGACCTGAAGAGCCGGCTGTGCTTCTCCATCCTCTCCCTGTCCTTTGGGAAGTGGGGCCTTCCAAGAAGTCGTATGTTGAAGCCCTAGCCCAAGATGCTGGTACATGGAGTTAGGCCCTCTGGGGGGCAGTTAGGGTTAGTTTGGGTCATGAGGGTAGGGCCCTCCTGACCTAATGGGATTAATAAAAAGAGGAGGAGACTCAGGAGCGATCTCTCTCTCTCTCTCTCTCTCTCTCTCTCTCTCTGTGCCATGTGAGGATACAATGGGGAGACAGCCATCTTCAAACCAAGAAATGGATCCCCATCAGGCAACGGGTCTTGTTCACACTTCTAGCAGCCCTCCCCACTGAAGCTCAAGTCCACAGTCCTACCCACCATCCGTAAGACCTTTCCCAGGCTGGGTTCCTGCACCTTCCCGGATCATCTCTCAACACCACCCACCCTGAGAAAGAACATTCGCATAATAACACTCTCACTAGTCCCCCACACAGCACAGTCTTCATATTTGAGGGTGTTTAAACATGCTGATCCCTCTGTCAGAAACAGCATCCTTCTCTCTTTAGAAAACTCCTATTCAAGATCCCTGTGTGTGTGTGTGTGTGTGTGTGTGTGTGTGTGTGTTACTGGGGATTGAACCCAGGGACCATTCTATCTCTGAGCTATACTCCCAGCCCTGTTTTATTTTTTTATTTTGAAACAGGGTCTTGTGAAGCTGCTGAGGCTGGCCTTGAACCTGCAATCCTCCTGCCTCAGCCTCCCTAGTACAGGGATTGTAGGTGTAAGATCCGTTTTGCATGTTACCTCTGTATCTTCTGTAGCGGAGGAAGTTGCTCCACCGAAGCCCTCACAACTGCACTTGTCAGAGCGTGTTGTCACGACTTGTTCCTGTCTACGATGCTCTCACCAGACCATGGGCTCCTCCAGGGCTGCCCCATCAATTTTTATATTATTAATGGCTCCCAGGATCCTTACAGCAGAGAAGGTGCTCAGCAAAGAAATGGACGTATGGCTAAACTGGCAAACAACAAGAAGTATAAGGTTTACACTCTGAGCTCTGCAGGGCTGAGCCTCAGGCATAAATCCCCCCACAGAGATGAAAGTGAGAAGTCTTTTTCCTGCCCTTCAAAGAGAGAGTGTTTGATCCCCAGCATCAGAGAGAGAGAAAGAGAGAAGGGGGGAGCTGGGGGAAAAACAATCCCATGTCCTCTCTTGTCCAAAGTCCCTAAGAACTTCTCCCATGGCCCGAACCCAGAAGACCTCTTGGGGCTCATCATTGAGAGAGGAGAAGATTGTAAAGAAATAAGGTCTAGACTTCAGTTGATTCGGGCATCTGCTTCAAGGCTTACTGGACACAGAAGGACTGGCCTCAGCCTCCTCCTTGGACACAGGCTAGCTCCAGAGCTAGAAAGACCTGGATTCCAATTCTGGTCCCACTACAACCTGTGGGACTTGCTCAGGTCCTCTGGGTAAAATGGAGAAATACTACCTAATGCACAGGATTGTTGTAAAAACCTGGAACCTTCCTTACTGGGTAGTATTGACATTGTCTAACCAGAGAATGGGCCTCCCAGTCCAGGCTGGGGAACCAGCACATCCTGCCTTCCTCTTCCTTCATCCCTACCTCTGCCTATAGTGGGGGCCTCTGTCTCCCTGAGAATCTCAGCAGCTTTTGCAATGAGCCCATGCTGGAGAGAAAGAGAGAGACCCTACCAAGTTGTGAGGGTAGACATAGAAGAGACACTTGGAATTTCAACTAAAGGAAGAGTCTGAGACCTAGAGAGATAAAGAAAAGAGAGGAGGGGAAAAGAAGGGGGGGAAGCACAGAAGGGAAGGAGAGGGCAGAGGAGAAGGAAAGAAAATCAAGGTTAAAAGGGGGGAGGCAGAATTAAAAGACCAAGACATAAGGAACACAACAGAGACAGAAAGTCAAAACAGAGAAATCAAGAAAAAAAGAAGCAGCCAAGGAGGAAGGGTGCGCCCACGGGGAGTGGGTGGGAAGGAAGGGGCCCCAGCCAGCCAGAGTGGGCAGCACACAGAGGAGCTGGCCCCTGGTCCCCACTGAGCAAGGCTTCAGCTCAGCCCCGGGTGTTCTGCTGCCGAGCAAGAAAAGCCTGTTCTCCGCATCTGGATGAATTTGATATTCAATCAATGAAGATTAACTCGCCCAAGGTAAGGGGACTTTCACATCCATAAGGAAGTCAAATGCGATTATGCAGATGAGAAAATTATCCTGAGATGAGGAACGGCTGGTATATGATAATTATGTGAGAGGGTGGACTCCCACGCTGATTAGCATATCTCCAAGACCAGATGAGATGGAGGAGGCAGGACCGAGCAGAAGTGACCAGGAATCCCGCTCAGAGGAACTGGGCAGATGCAGCAGGTCCCTGATGTCCTTCTCTGGCGAAGAGGACACTTCAGCTCAGTCAGTGAAGACCTTAATGAAAGCCTTGGTCAGGCTGTGTCCCTTGAAACTCCAGGGCCAGCTGCTTTTCTCTCAAAGGGGAGCATGCCCCAGAGCAGGGCTCCCAGACCTTGACATGAATCAGGTCCCCGGGAGACCCTCCTATGCCGTGGCCCTGCTCTCGTGGGTCCGGGGGGAGTTCCCAAGTGACACTGGTCTCAGGCCACAGCTTTAAGGGCCTGGGGAGGTTCTCAGCCCATTGTACATTAGGATCACCAGGGGAGCATTCAAAAGCCACCAGTGCCTGGGGCCACCCCAGACCAATTAAATTAGCGTCCCCGGGGAAGAGCTTGGATGCTGGTATTTTTTAAAAAGATGATTCTAACCAGGTGTGGTGGTCCACGCCTGTAATCTCAGTACTTGGGAGGCAGAGTCAGGAGGATCACAGGTTCAGGCCAGCCTCAGCAATTTAATGAGACCCTCAGCAACTTAGCAAGACCCCGTTTCAAAATTTAAAAATTTAGGCCGAGCGTGGTGGCGCATGCTTGTAATTCCAGTATTTAGGAGGCGGAGACCAGAGGATCCGGGTTCGCGGCCAGCCTCAGCTACTTAGTGAGGCCCTCTGCAACTTTGTGAGACCCGGTTTCAAAATAAAGTATAAAAAGTAGGGCCGGGGGTGTAGCTCGGAAGTAGAACGCCCCTGGGTTCCATCCCTATTACCACAAAAAAAAATGTTTTTAATTTAAAAGATTGTGTGTGTGTGTGTGTTACTGGAGATTGAACCCAGGGCATTCTATCTCCGAACTATACCCCAGCCCTATTTTATTTTTTTGTTTTGAAACAGGGTCTTGCTACATTGTGGAGGCTGTCCTAAAACCTGTGATCGTCCTGTCTCAGCCCCCCGAGTACTAGGATTACAGGTGTGCACCACCACACCCAGCTCAGATCATCTTCTTCCAGGGGCTGGAGCTTGGCTGAGCCAAGACTCAAAGGTCCTAGGACCCAAAACCTTTCACTGCCACCCTCAGAGGCCGGGAGCCCCATCTCCCTGGGGCTTGGCTGGGTGGCCGCAGGCTCTGGTGCGACACCAACATTAACGCAGTGCTTCCTAAGTGGCTTGCTGGGGCTGGACTCAGGCCTGTCTGAGCTGAGCCTGGGCTAGTAACTGCCATCCCTACCACACAGACAGTACCAGCACTGTCCCCTCTGCCCCACAGCAGGAGCCCCACGGGGTCCTTGGAGTGCAGCTTGGCACCTCTCCATAGCAGGTGCTCTATTAACTGGTGGTGGGCAGAGTCAAGGGCGCCCTGGCCCTCAAGCTCCTCTTCTATAAAGGAAAGCACTGAACCAGGCATGGTGGTGCATGCATGCCTGTTGTCCTAGTACTTGGAAGGCTGAGACAGGAGGATCTCAGGTTCGAGACCAGCATGTGGTAATTTAGTGAGACCCTGTTTCAAAATAAAAAATAAAATAGAACTGGAGTATAGCTCAGAGGCAGAACACCCCTGGGTTCAATCCCCAGTAACACACACACACACACACACACACACACACACACTGGGCTATACACACTGGGCTTCAGTCATCTCTGAGGAACTTTCTAGCACTAGCAAGCTTCCTCTTCTCCCCTTGAAAGTCCCCTCTGAGAACCGTCCTGTGTCCACAGTTGCAGAGTTAGGTTGTGTCCTACACACATGGCCCAGTGGGTCTGAAATTCAGCCCTTGATTCACTCACCAGCCCGTGCACCTGCCGGGAAGGGGCTTCTATCGTCACAGAAGCACCCATGTGTCATCAAGGAAAAACATGCTGGGCCTCAGCTTCCTGCTCTGTGAAATGGACACAGTAACGGGTGCTCAGTGAAGGCGAAAACCCTTCCCACCTCCCTGCCCGCACTGTGAACACAGACCTCTCCTCACTGCCAGCTCCTGCCCCCCTCGGGCTGCCAGTCATGCTAACAAACAGAATCTCCAAGCTGGGGTACACTAGGTACCCGGGGGGCAGGCCTCACCCTATCTAGGTTTCTATTTCCACTTCACTCCGTAGGAACTTCCCTGCCCAGCCAGGACAACTGAGGATGAAGGTGAGGAGAGAAAGGGAAAAAGGAAAGGGGTCTATACTGGGTCTACACTGAGGTCTACACTGGGTCTACACTGAGGTCTACACTGGGGCTACACTGAGGTCTACAGTGGGGCGACACTGGCAGCTGCCTTCACACTCCTGCGTCTCTGCGAATGCTTCTGTTTTGTGTCTGTGACGGTGTCTTCTCTCTCCCTCCTCTGTCTGTGTATGTGTGTGCTCTGTGCTTGTCTGGGCCCTGGGCGTGTGTATAGTGTGTCACTATGACTTTGTGCCTATGCCGTTGTGGAGTTCTGTGCATCTTTTGCTCTGTGTGTGCCTGTGTGGGCACACCTGCCTATGGGTGATGTATGTACAGGTCTAGATGTGTGCTGTGAGTCGGGGGCCACCTCTGTGTTTGTGCGTCCAGATGTGTGTCTGTCGGTGCAGTGTATTATGTGTTTGAACGTGTGTATGTCAGCATCCAGTTGAGTGTGTACTCGTGTAGAAGGATGAGTGACTAAGAAGACACCCACTTGAGACAGGCTGGGGCGAGTCTGCATGTGTGCGTGTGTATGTGTGTAGCATCTGTGTGTGGGGTGCCAGTGTGTCTGGGTGGATTTGTGTGTGTAGGTGGGTGTGGATCAGGGTGGGAGAGCAGGGTTAGAAGCAAGGAGGAGTGTGAGTATCTGTGTGTACATTACTGTATCTGCTGATCAATGTGTGTGTCCAGACAGAGTGTATCAGTGGGGGGATGTGGATTCTATATGAGATTAGGTGAGAGTGTGGTAGTGTTCAGAGTATATTTGTGTGTGTGTGTGTATGGGTGTCATTGTGTGATGTACACGTGGGGTGTGTGCATGTTTTTTCCATGGGTCTGGGTGGTGTGTTTCAGTGTGAGAGGAGTGTGCAGATCTGCACGCGTCATTTCGAGAGCATCTATCAGTGCCCGTTTGTGGGGCGCATGTGCCTGCGTGGGGTGTACCAGAGCGTGCGTGCGAGCGGCTGGGTGCGTCTCTGCAGAGCTGCACCTCTCCAGCTTGCCTGGGCCCTGGCACTGTAAATCCATCAACTCCGCATGATTTTGTCAATGCTGACAGCTAACTTCAACATGACGACAAATCTGGCCCCAGAGGATATTAAGCAAAGACACATGAGCCTATAATTTTCTGCTTCCACGTGTGAGATGCTATAATAATCAAAAGAAAATGAGTTTCTAACTACCCCCGCTCTTTGTGCTACTGCTTTCATGCCGGCTGCACTAATTGAATCACCCGGCACCACTGTATCAATGGTAACTTGGGTATTGGGGGGTAATCAGGCGTGTGGGGGGGACCAGCTTGGAGAGGTGCGGAGGCTTTTGTGAAGGTCCCATCTGCCTCCTGCACCAAAGCCGCCCGCCCGCTTTTGGCTGGACGAGCCAGTGACTGAAGGCGGCCCCTCACCCAGGGGAGGGTCTGGGAGGGGATGCCTGGGGGAGGGGGCACCTGTGCCCAGATGCTGCAGCTCCAGCCCCTTGGTCCCAGAAGGAGAACTGTGCAAAAATAATAAGGGTCCAGACTTTGGAAGCGGGCTACCTGGGTCCAATCCTGGCCAACGGCCCTTATGTCGTTTGACTTCTGGGGCTTGGTTTCCTCATGTAGAAAATGGCACGGCCCGTCTACTCACGGGGTGTCGAGGATCAGTGAGAACACACAGATTAAGCACCCTCGGTTGCACGCGGAGAGCGGGCACTTCAAAGTCGTAATCATTTTTGCTATTACGGAGTGTCGCCTGCCTTATCTGTGTGTCTCGGTGGTGTGTGATAGGGCCCGTTATCCCATTTTATACCTCAACAAACTGAGGCTCAGAGATATTAAGGAATCCAGCCACTTAAGAGAGACAGGGCTCTCTCTAGACACAATTGTGGTGGCTTGAAACAGGACACACGGATTGAAGCTCAGAGAGGCAAAGAAACTTGCCCAAGGTCACATAGTTGGTAGGTGATGGAATTGGCTTCAAGCCTGGGAAATCTGTCTCCATAGTCCTCATTTATCCACCACCTGTTCTTAGAGATCCAGCTGTACCCTATACCCCCTTTTGCCCCTCAAAGACTAAATGGAATCCTTCATGTATCTCCAAGGGACATCCTCCCTGTACCCAAGGAACCATTCTGCACCTTCTGAAGTGAGACTCCTGAGTGGGCTGGAAATTCCCCCATCCCCAGCCTCGCCGGGCACCCCACGTCAAGTCGGGTGATGATCCTCGCGTCACTCATCAACTCATACCTCCACCACTTCCAATCACACAGCAAGTTTTCACTGAGCAGTTAATATATGCCTGGGACTGGGTAGGGAAGTGGGGGCTTCAAAGAGGACATCAGTGTAACTCCCTACAGCTGTGCAGCAGAGCTTGGAGCCGTAGCAAAGATGCAGGCTTGGAGGCAGGCAGATCTGAGTTCTAAAGTAGACACTGTCACTAACTAGCTAGGGACCCCTGGGCTTGTTGCTGAAAACCTCTGTCATGTTCGGTTTTCACAACTATAGAATGGGGACAATTTTCCCTCTGAGATTTAGGGAAAAAGTAAAGATATTTGCTCTTACCACTCTTATTCCACATTATGCTGGAGATCCTGGTCCATGCAATAAGACAAGAAAAAGAAAAGACATACAGATCAGAAAGAAAAAAGAAAAATTCTCTTCACAGACAACACTACCATCTTCGTAGAAAACCCTAAAGATTGGCCAAAGGAAAAAAAAAAGCTACTAGAATTATTAAGTTTAGCAAAGTTGCAGGATCAGAGTTCAAAATGCAAAAAATTAGTTGTAGTTCTACATGCTAACAATAAACAATTGGAAACTGAAATAAAAATAGGTCCAGGTGTGGTGGCACATGCTTATTATCCCAGTAGGTGGGAGGCTGAGACAGGAGGATCGCAGGTTCAAGGACAGCCTCAACAATGTAGTTAGGCTTTCAGCAACCTAGTGGCACCCTGTTTCCAAATAAGAAATAAAATTGGTCTTGGGGTATAGTTCAGAGATAGAATACCCCTGGGTTTATATATATATAATCCCACTTTGCAAGCTTGTATAAAGGAGTAAACGAAGTAATATTTATCTAGAAGTATGAGGCTTGGATGCTTCCCAGTGAGATTTCTTGAGAGGGGAAGAAGGAAAGAGGCTAACAAATAATTGCTCCTAATATTCATCACCTCCTGTCTGTGGCACGACCATAGAGAGGTAGCATTCCTGACAGGCCCTCAATAGCTGTGCCAGCTACAAATCTTAGGGCTTTATTTATCCACACATTTAGGGGGATAGAGGGCAGGGAGGTGGTTCGTCAAAATCCAGGGCTCCCTGGGAAATGTGTTGCCCAGAGCAGGGCTGCCCGGGAAAGGGACTGGGAGCCACAGCCTGTAGGAGCCCTCCTCCTCGCCTCCACCTGCCTTCTCATCCTGTGCACTCCTGCTGAGCAGGGCCCAGGACACAGTGCAACCTAGCAAATCTTAGGCCATTTGCAACCTGGATGGCATCCAAAAGAAACCCGAACAGCTTCCAAAAGCACAGATTAGCTGTGAAGCCTCTGCCCAGCTCTCTTGAACAGGCAGCAAGATGGGGAAAGAAATCACAACAGACAGCAGACAGCACAACGCCCTTAAAGTCCTCTTCAGTCCTGACCTTCCCCAAAGTCTCATGGCTGGTTGCACCCCTGTTTTCCCTTTTTCTCTCCTAAAACTTGCTCTTCCTTCCCTCCACCACTCACCAATGGAATCGGTTCTATTCCGCCCCAGCCTTTGCCACCATGGCTTGATGCTCCTTGGAGGGTGAAGTTTCTTCAATTCTGAATCTGCACATGAATGCCAGATCACCTCAGGCGTGGCCACGTGGGAGGAGGAGCAAGGCTGCAAATGCACCTTCATGTTCCAGTTCCTGCCTCATCAGAAGCTCCCAAGTTGCTCCCAGCCTCGGAGGAGGGAAGACAGATATGGACGGCTACACCTCACCACTGTGATGCTCCACCAGGCTGGCCCCAGGCACCCCAGATGCAAAGAGGAGACCCAGTTCCTTCAGCAGGGAGGCTTCAGGAAGAGGTGACACTAAACCAGGACTTCAAGGACCTATAGGCAGTCATCTGATAGGGGACAGAGAAGAACGGAAAAGGAATGGGCAATTATACTTTACCTCCATCTCCTGGCACTTTGCAACCTGCTCCTCCTCCTCCTCCTCCTCCTCTTTCTCATTCTTGGTACTGGAGATTGAACCCAGGGGCATTCTACCTCAAAGCTACACCCCCAGCCCTTTTTATTTTTTATTTTGAGACAGGGTCTTGCTAAGTTACTGAGGCTGGCCTTGAACCTGCAATCCTCCTGTCTCGGCCTCCTAAGTACTGGAATTACTGGCCTGCGCCACTATGCCTGGCTAACCATTGTCTTCTTTATTGACCACCCATCCCAGTAGTCTTGTGAGGTGGCTGTACATCAATCTTCCCATTTTACCAAGTTGAAGATTGAGACCCAAAAGGAAAATGAATTTGACAAGGTCACCCAGAGAGTAGCAGGTGCAGATAGGATTTGAATTGTGATCGGTCTGGCTTCAAAACCCTTATGGTGAAGAAAGGAGGGTGGTTAGAACTTTGAACAGCCTGGTGGTGGGAGGGGTGGGGGTGGAATAGGAGGCTCTGGTAACAGGGTATCTGGGTAAGTAGGAACAGTGAGGTGCAGTGGTTCCTGCAATCCCAGTACTTGGGAGGCTAAGACAGGAGGATCTCAAGGTCCAAGCCAGAGCAAGGTAACTTACCAAGACCCTGTTTCAAAATAAATAAAAAAATAATAATAATTGTCTGGTGGTACAGTTCAGAGGTATAATGCCCCTGAGTTTAATCCCCAGTACCAGAAAAAGAAATGAAACGGTGAGGTACAGATTCAAGTATATGGCATACCACTCTTTATGGAAAAAGCAGGAAAGACAATATATATTTGCTTATTTTTGCAAGAAAGATCTCGGGAAGGACAGCCACGAATCTAGGGACACGGGTTGACATGGGTTGCCCTTGAGATGAGAACCAGGTGGCAGGAGAGGTGGAGGCCCAGGGCAGGGGTGGAGGGAGGCTTTTCACTCTCCCTCTTAAGCTTTTTGAAATTTGAACCACGTGAATGTGCTACCCATTCAAAAAGTAACTAAATTGTTCTAAAAGAAAATAAATAAGCATTACACTGTCACATTAAAATTCAAAATGAGCCAGGAGTGGTGGCACATGCTTGTAATCCCAGTACTTGGGAGGCGGAGACCGGAGGATCCGGGTTCGCGGCCAGCCTCAGCTACTTAGTGAGGCCCTCTGCAACTTAGGGAGACCCAGTTTCAAAATAAAGTATAAAAAATAGGGCTGGGGGTGTAGCGTGGAGGTAGAACACCCCTGGGTTCAATCCCTGATACCGCCAAAAAAAAAAAGAAATAAAACCGGGCTGGGGGTATAACTTGGAGGTAGAATGCCTCTGGGTTCAATCCCCAGTACCAAAAAAAGAAAAAAAGAAAAGAAAAGAAAAAAAGAAAAGAAAAGAAAAGAAATTCAAAATAAAACAGTTCCCAGCCATGACCATGTCCTTGAGGGTCACCCCCTGGTCCCTCCATGGCCCATCCTGAGGCTGGGCTCCTGAGAGACGGGATGTGTAGGGGGAGCCCCAGGAGGAGCGCCCTGGCGGGAGAAGTCAGCAGCCCTCTTAGCTCACTGCCACCGGGGCGGGTCCCTCTCTCCTCTGACGGGTGATGAGCTGTCAGACGGGGGAGGGGAGCTGGAGGAGAGGCGTCCGAAATGGGACAGGACATTTGGGCAGTTGGGGCCGATTTGTCGCCATTTTCACGGGCAGACTTGAGAATTAAGTGGCATGAAATTGAGCACAGACCAGGTTCCCCCCACACCCCGAGAGACAGGGCAGCCCCCGCCCAGAAGGGGCGAGTGCGAGGGGGTGGAGTGGAGGGGTGGCCGGCCACACTCGGCTGCTTCTCCGTGCAGATGGAGGAGAATGGAAGGGGGCTGTGCTCAGCCCCTCCTCCCGCCCTCACCCCTCCTCGCACAGACGAGCACAGGGTCTGCCAGACCCCAGCTTCCTCGTGCCCAAGTGCCCCTGGGATCAAGGTTGGGGGCAGCGGCCAGGAGTCCCATTCAGGGGGCCCCTCGGCCCTTTCTGTTTATCTCAGCATCTCTGCAGCCCCACTGTGGCTTGGTACCCAGGAAAGGGGAGAAAGGAGGCTGGGAATCCGGCCCAGCTTCACCGGGTGGAGAAGGAGGTTTCTGTGCTCAGAAGGGGTAAATGAAGCCAAACCTCTACTGGGGAGGTGTTAGGGGCTGGGTTCTAGTTTAGATTCTTTTTTTTTTTTTTTTTTGGCACTAGGGATCAAACCCAGGGGCATTCTACCTCCAAGCTACACCCCCAGCCCTATTTTTTATTCTTTATTTTTGAAACAGGGTCTCACTAAGTTGTAGAGGGCCTCACTAAGTAGCTGAGGCTGGCCGTGAACCTGGATCCTCCAGTCTCAGCCTCCCAAGTACTAGGGTTACAAGCGTGCGCCACCACACCCGGCTTCTAGTTTAGATTCTAATTATGTGACCTCCAGTTACTTATCTTTTTTTTTTTTTTTTTTTTTTTTTTTTTTTTTTTTTTTTTTTTGGTGGACTGGGGATTGAACCTAGGGATGCTCTACCACAGAGCTAAATACCCAGCCCTTCTCATTTTTTGAGACAGGATCTCGCTAAGTTGCCCAGGCTGGCCTTGAACTCAGGATCCTCCTGCTTCAGCCTCCCGAATAGCTGGGATTACAGGCTGTGTCTGGAACTTACTTCCTCTGAACCTCCATCTCAGCTGTAATACTAATGACAACAACCACGTGCCCATGGCTGTTCTAAGTATCTCAAGTACTTTGTAGCAATTCATGTGATCCGGATAATACCTTACCAGGTAGTACCGTTACAAATTACACCCCCATTTTATAGATGAGAAAACCGATCATCCAGCCAGTCAGGGGTAAAGGTGGCATTTGCTGTTGAACCTTCTGCTGCGTCAGGGAGTAGAGGGAAGATTAAATGAGATAATGGACATTTGTCGTTTTACACATGGTACGGGTGTAACCCATGTTCGCTGCTGCCGACGCTGCTCTATTTGGCCCTTGGTGGAGACAGGAAGGTCAAATGCAAAATGTTAGAACTAGAAGGAATAGTCCGGATGCCCTAGTTCACACGTTCATGGATTCGCCAGATGAAAACAGTCCCAGAAAGAGAAGGTACCTGCGTAAGGTCACATGGACTGGTCTGGGACCAAATGGTCAGTGACTAGAGAGCTTGCTGTCCGGGCCCCTGAGGACACCCCAGGGCTTTGGGGTGGGCAGCCCACTTTACTTTTCCATAAGGAGAAACATAGCCTGGAATTGCAATTTCCATGAGCACTGTGGGCTCTGAGTCCTCCCTCCCCATGCAGAAGCAAGACCTAGCTCAGTCTGGGTGGGGATGACAGGAGAAGACAGCCTCGGTCTGCCAAGCTGGGCACCTCCTCCTGAGCAGAGCTTTGCCCTACAATTAGGAAGGATGTGTTTGCTTCAGCGCCAGCCCAGCGAGCCCCAGGAAAACCATGAAGAGCCCCGCAGGTGGCCAGGGGTAGGACAGGCCCCATGGTGCTTAATAGGACCTAATCTCTGCCAGTGTTGTTGGAAATGAAAATGAAAAACAGCCGCGATTTTGTGGTTTAAAAATTAGCATGTGCGCCTCCATCGTAAGCCCCTGGCCTGCATTACCATACAGATTTATCCTGGGCCCAGCACGTGGCCAAAATATGTAATTACACACAGGCTCGGGGTGGGAAAGTTACTCTCCTCTTTGCTATCTATATACTATGGATTTTTTAAAAATGAGAGCTGGAGCTGGACTTTTGTGCGGGACCCACTTCATGAGGGATGCTGCCTATGGATTTGAGGAGAGGGAGGGTCTTGGCCCCATCAGCAGTATGTGATGGGGGGACAGCATGTGGACGTGCCAACTTAAGAGTCCTCTCCCTAGGCTGGGGGAAGAGAGCAGGGAAAGGAAAGCCTCGTTATAAAGTACTGTGCTATGTTCCAGGTCCCATTCAGTATTCTGATATACAGTCATGTGTCACTTAACATGTACTACTTTCTGAGATATTGTTTTTTTGTTGTGTGTGTGTGTGTTGCTGGGGATTGAACCCAGGGGCATTCTACCTCTAAGCTACACCCCCAGACCTATTTTATTTTTTATTTAGAAACAGGATTCGGGCGTGGTGGCACACGCTTGTAATCCCAGTACTTGGAGGCTGAGACCCGAGGATCCGGGTTTGCGGCCAGCCTCAGCTACTTAGTGAGGCCCTCCGCAACTTCGTGAGACCCTGTTTCAAAATAAAGAACAAAAAAGAGGGCTGGGGGTGTAGCCCAGAGGTAGAATGCTCCTGGGTTCAATCCCCGGTACCGCAAAAAAGAAAAAAAAAAAAAAAGAAACAGGCTCTCACTAAGTTGCAGAGAGCCTCACTAAGTAGCTGAGGCTGGCTTCAAACCTGCGATCGTCCTGTCTCAGCCTCCCAAATACTGGGATTCCAAGCGTGCGCCACCATGACCAACTCAAGAAATTGGTTCTTTGTTGTGTGAACATGAATGTCTTACACAATCTTAGGGGACCACCGTTGTATATGGGGCCAACCAAAACATTTTTATGCAGCACATAATTATATATGTTCTCCTTTAATCTGCACAGAAAACCTGAAAAGTAGGTCTCTTTTCCCCACTTGAAAGATGAGGAAGCTGAGGCTCATAAATGGTAAAGCCCAGACTTCAAACTCATGACTCCAAAGTCTGTGCTGTTTCCAATGAGCTACATATGGTCCCCAACTTGATTAGGCTGTCTTTATCTGATTGATGAACAGACAGCTGAAGTCGTTGGGAGAGGAAAAGTGGGGTGATGGATGCACAGGTTCTGTATCAGTATTCAAATATGAAGATTGAAGGGGAGTCGGAATCTTTCCATGGGGGGAGCTGATGGTAGGAAGAGAAACAAAAATAGACATGCTAACCATCAGCACAAAAACTGACGAATAGTAGCTATAACAAAAGAATGATTGGTCGGATGAATGGACCAAAGTCCCAAAATAAAAATCAGTGTCCCTATTCAGGGTCGAGTGGTAGATAATGTCAAGATATTGAGAGAGATGAATAAATCAGTGTCCCAATGTGGGATCAATGTCCCAATCCAGAGTTGGATGGGAAAGGGAGTCAAAATTCCAATGTAGGAATCAATACCCCGATGAAGCTTTGGTTGGGGTCATCAACATCCCATGTAGGGATCAATGTCCTAAGACAGAGTTAGTTGGTTGAGAGGAATCAATGGCCCACCGTAGGGATGGGTAAGACAGTCAACAGCCCAGTGTGAGATCAATGCCCCAGTTCAGAGTTGGTTAAGGGAAATCAATGTCCCAATGTAAGGCTCAATGCCCCAATATCAGGATCAATGGCATCAATGATATATGAAAATGAGTTAAATAGTCGATGTTCCAATGTGAGATCAATGATAGCCAAAGTCTCACTATTGGGATGAATTCATGCCCCCATGTAGACACTGGCCTAATAATATAGAGGCTAGCAGGATTCCTATCCTTACCCTCTGGGCTCCCTCGGGGGCTTTTCCTTCTATTATTCACTCTTAAGGGACATTTCCCAGGTTCCCTGACCCTTTCACACACCCCCGGATAAGTCCTCCACTGCAGAAAAATTTGGGATGGAGTCAGTGTTCTGTCCCAACATGCCCAGCCTGGTTATCCCCGTGGAGGGCTATTATTTCATAGCCTATCTCCAGAGACAGCTTGTAAGCAAGTCCAGAGGGTCCCTTCACCTGGAAGAGGTGATGTTCATTCCAGGGATTACTTCCTGCAGAGAGAACAGGCCTTGGACTCCTCCAGACACAGCCCAAACCAGTAGCAGGTGAGATAAAGTCACCACCACTCATGTTCTTAGCCCATCAGCCTGATATGTGTCTAAAGCCCACAGCTATCCGTGTTGTTTAACATCGCCTCTGTCATTTGAATGATTACTTCTCACATTTTACAGCTGAGAAAGCGGAGGGCCAGAGAGTGAACTAGTTGGTCACAGATAAGAGCAGACATAAAACTAGAAGGCTGATTCCCGTCTGCCAGCTTGGCCCTTTTAGGGTGGCATGAAGATCTCCCTCGCCCCTGCCAACACCCCCTCCCACCCTGACATAAATGGGTTCTGGGAGTGCATCACAGTTTAGGCAAAGAGGATCAAAGCATCCCTCCCCCAAACTTTCACTTTCCTCATTTTTTTCCATCACCCTCAAAGTCCCCTAAGTTGAGAGACAAGATAAAGGCCCCCGTTGCTTCCCAGGGTTAGCGATGGAGTTGGAGGGTGACATGGGAAAACCTCCCAGCCTCGGCTGCCCCAGGGGCTTAAGGGGAGGGTGTGATCTTTCTCTTCCTCAGACAAAGGCTGGGGCCATGGCATCTGTCAGCCCACTGTTGTGTCTCCCAGCTGCTCCGACAGTCAGACCCAAGGCAGGTGCCAGTTTGGGGAGGGAGGGGACGCCCTGTGCATGCGCTCACACTCCACTTCTTCCCCTCAACGCATCCCTCCTGTTGCCCATCCCCACCCCAACAAGCCCACCCTGCACCCCCAAGATCCAGAGCCTTGGGATAAGACCCCCAACCCTCATGCTTCACTGTCCTTCCTCCATGTCCTTGTCCTGCCAGACCCCACTGCCAGCGCCCTCAGGCACCTTAGCCCAGCCAAGGCGGAGTGTGGGGGGGTCTGGCAGGAGGCAGGGGACATTCGTGCCTGATGGGATGTCTCTCACTGAGGCTTGTCTTGCTGGGGCCAGGGGCCTTTCTAGAGACCTCCCTGGAGGCTGGAAGAGGAGAGAAGAGATACACAAGCTCACAGAGATGGGCAGACACTGATGGTGGGGGAGAGGGAGCCCAGTGTATCTTCAGACTCTGTGTGTGTATTTGTGTGTGAGAGAGAACAGGAGCACACACCCAGACAAACACAGGCATATTCATGTGCATTTTTGCATACACGCATCTACACACACAGGGAGCCATGTGACAAGTCAGAAAAGTGTCCCCAATGCCACAGCAGTCAGAGCTCTGTGCTTTCCATCTTCCCCAAAATATTTATGTACATATTTATTTAAATCACATTACTGCCCCATTTTCCCTCTGAAGACATTTTTAAGGCAGCTGAGACTTCTCCATTTAGGCAACTCATTGTAACATCTACCACTGCCCACATATTTTATTTTTAATTCTACGAGCAGAGCGAATGTGGTCGGGAGCAAGGGGATGCTGGTGAGAGTTTCCCTATTAACAGGATGATGCAGGAAAAGAATAGTTCTGGGAAAGCTGCTTGGTAGGGAAAAAAAATGTATAAATTTTATACACTGATGCTTCCAGGCCCCTCCCCAGCGCAGTCTTCTTGACCTCTCTCTTCCTCCGACTCCCTGTCTCCCACCGCCTCCCTTTTCTGCCCCCCCGCCTGTCCCAGGCCTCCCCCCTGCAGCCCCCACCCCTCCCCAGGGCCCCCTCCTCAGATGCAATCCCCCTGCTATAATTTCTGGGGGAATTGCTTCATCTCGGGTGCAGATATATTTGTGTCAAGGTGCAGCTGCACAGATAGCCTCCCTCTATGCATAGTAAGAGGGTTGCAGAGAGAGAGGTTGTGCCCAGAGCAAGGCCTTATCAGAGCGAGCTGCCTGCCATTTATCTGATTCCCCATCAAATAGGAAAACGGGCCTCAGGCTGCTGCTTCCACTTTCCCTGGGAAAGCCACGGGGGGAATAATAATTTACTCCAGTCTTTTTGTTTCCAGTGCTCACCTTCAGCCCGACACAGCCCCGAGTTTCTCCACCACCCCCTGCTCCCAGCTACACCAACTTGGAGGTGCCACGTCGAGCCCTAGCCCTCCAGGATCCCACCCTGGGGGACACCCCCTGAAATGCTCTTGCTGGGTGAGTGGACCTTCATGATGGATTGTCACAAGCTGGAGAAGATACCCTTTGGCATCGGGGAGTACAGACGCAGGAGAAGGGACTAGGGACCCAGCGGGGAGTGAAGGAGGCTTGGCCTGGCTGCAGGGGGCCTGGCTTCCTTCCCAGCCCCCACACAGACGCAGATCCCCCACAAACACTGTGTGTGTGCACGCTCACGCTCACGCACATGCCTTTGTCAGACTGGACCCTGGGAGCTGCCTTCACTGGGACCTCTCCGCACCTTTATCTGTATGTGTCTGTCCATCTGTCTATCTGTGTCTAGAGTGGAGATGAATGCAGGATGGGTAGGCGTGGGTTCTGGTTCTGTGTCACACACTCCTGACCTCTCATCTCAGTTTGCAATCCTCACAGCCAAGAACAAGCCCAAGACTGGATGACAGGGACTCTGTGAAAGGGAGTGAGCGTCAGGC
This sequence comes from Glis glis, assembly GCA_004027185.1. Lineage (NCBI taxonomy): Eukaryota > Metazoa > Chordata > Mammalia > Rodentia > Gliridae > Glis > Glis glis. Next base: position 32,533 of record PVJS01008697.1, read on the forward strand.
GAGGGAGGGGTCCCAGCCAGGCCTGGCGGAGCAGCAGGCAGCCCATCTGGTGCTGGAGCTGCTGAGAGGTGGGTGGCGGGGAGGGGGCTGCTCCCCACAGGCCAGCCATAAATCACAGTTATGTGGCCAGGGGGCAGGGGGCAGCCGCAGCCGCACACGCAGGACGAGGCAGAGAGGCCAGGGTCAGGTGCGGCTGTAAATCGTCACCTAAATGCTTCCAAGAGAAGGCTAATCAGGGCAGAGTGACAGAACACACCCGGCCCCACCCGGCCCCAGGGGCACACTCACGTCTGCACAAGCACATAACATACTTGCAGATACAAAGGCACCCGGACGTGCTCCACATGCAGAGCTGTGCGCGCAAAGGTGTCACACCCATACCTGGATGCGCAGAGACACGTGTGCCGACCGACTACTACCATGTGTGTCTAAGCTCACACATGCTCCCGGGCCGCTCTGTGCCCACTCACCTTCACTGGGACCCAGGGACACAAGGATCTACCTAACACACCTCGGCGTCTGCACAGGTGCACAGGTGGAGAGCACACTGTAATAGAGCAGGCCTGAGCTGGAGGTCCTGTGAACCCCCAGCAGGAAAGAAGTGGGGACACTCAGTGGGACTGTCACCCCAGCCCTGGAAGCTCAGTGCCAGCCTTCCCTTCATGGACTGGCTATGGGCCGTCATCTCTTTCAGCAGCTTCCTTGCTTGCTTCCTTCCTTCTTCCATCTCTTTCTTTCCTCTTTTTTCTTTTAATTAATTAATTAATTAGTTAGTTAGTTTGTTTGTTTTGCATTACTGGGGATTGAACGCAGGGGTGTTCTACCTCGGAGCTACATTCCCCAGCCCTTTTTGTTTTATTTTGAGACAAGGTCTTACCAGGTTGCCCAGGCTGGTCTCGAACTTGCAATCCTCCTGCCTCAATCTCCCAAGTGGCTGGGATTACGGGTGTGCACCGCCACGCCCAGCTAGCCTGTTCAGCGGCTTTCTTTGGAGGTTCATCCCTCATCCGTGAAGAGCTCACAGTGTTTGATCTCTGCCTGCACCCGTGCTGGGGGGAGGTTCATTCATTCATGCATTCATTCATTCATTCATTCATTCATTCACCAGCATTTATTAAGCACCCACTCTGCATCAGGCACTGTGCTAGACTCTGGAGAAAGGATGCCCTGCTATCAAACTTAAAACCTAGCAAAGAGAGACGAGTGAGCAGGGCGTACGGCATAAGGGGAACCGGGAAGGCCTTCTGGAGGAAGCTGTGTCCAAGCGAGGCCTGGTGACAAGTGGGAGGTGGTCAGGTGGAGAAGTGGGGTGAGCAGGAAGAAAGGAAGTGCCCAGCCCTGCCACAGAATGTCCGCAGTGCAGCTGGCCCCTGGCCACGTGGTGGTGCGCCCCACGAGGCACCCGCCTGTGAGCCTTGGCACCAGCGGTGGGTGGACTGCTCTCCTTCGCCTGGCCCCCAGGGGATGGACGCCCAGCTTGCATCCCCCAGGGTTTCCCTGGTGACCACCGACCCTGCCTTTCATGCAAAGGCATTCATTCTGTCCAGAGCAAGCGGAGGGAGCTGGGCCTGGCCTTTCCGGAAGATGCCACCGCCAATTTGCAAATGGCATGAACATGAGGGGACCCACAAAGCGGGCCAAGGGCAGTGCCCACCGAGCCTGAGCCCTCTCCCCAGCCCTCTTCTCTCAGGCCTCCTGGGACTCAGCAGGAATCCCATTGGGTTTTCTCCAGTTCATTCTCCACTCTACACCCCCAGCCCTTTTTATTTTTTATTTTGAAACAGGTTTAGCAGGGCGTGGTGGTGCACGCTTGTAATCCCAGTACTTGGGAGGCGAAGACCGGAGGATCCGGGTTTGCGGCCAGCCTCAGCTACTTAGTGAGGCCTCCGCAACTTCGTGAGACCTGGTTTCAAATTAAAGTATAAAAAATAGGGCCGGAGATGTAGCTCGGAGGTAAAATGCCCCTGGGTTTAATCCCTGGTACCGCAAAAAAAAAAAAAAAGAAAAGAAAAAGAAACAGGGTCTCATTAGGTTGCTGAGAGTCTCATTAAGTTGCTGAGGTTGGTCTCAAACCTGTGATCCTCTTGTCTCAGCCTCCCAAGTACACCAGCATGCCTGGCTTCACAACAGAACAATTTATACACTGGCTCATTCAAGTCTCCTTACAGAAGTCTGGGAGGTGTATGTTCCTTATAAAAATGAGGAAACTGAGGCTCAGAGAGCTTCAATGATCCGCTCAAGGTCACTGTCACCTTGGGAACACAAGGGAAAGTTTGTTCTGGATCCAACTCACACGCCCAGGCGCAGAACCTGCGGCCCTCTAGACACTTCCTTGCACCCACAAGACTCCAGAGGGCTCCTCCCCTCATTCTTGCACCGACGCTCAGAAGACATGGGTTCTGGGGGGTCAACCAGAGGCTGGGAGAAGAGGAAGAAGAGGACCTAGGGATCCCCAGCAGCAGAGCCGAGGCTGGGGGTCCTGGCCAAGGACCCAAGGGTCCCAGGGGGAGGGGCCTTGGGGTCACATGTTCATAAGTGGAGGCCTGGCCACCATGGCCGTTTACTGATCAGGTGTAATGTCTCGTCTCCTCCCTGAGGGGGGCTCCCTGCTGCCAGGCGTCTGGTGCCTTAGGGAGGCAGAAGAGGAGAGAAGAGAGCAGACGCTCTGGCCTCCTGGGCATGCCTCTGAAACTCTTGGAGCCTCCATTTTCCCATCTCTGAAATGGGGATAATAATAGTACAGACCTTTGAGAGAGCTAGCTGTGCCTGGGCAGGGAGCCGGCCAAGCAGCCACCCTGTCCACAGTCAGGGGTAGTCTGTGTGCTTAGCGAATGGTGGAAATGGCTGGGACGGGGCCATCACATCCTGGGGGGCTGGGCCTGCAGAGAGACTCTGTGCCAAACCTGGTGTACAGGTGACAGTGACCGGGCGGGGGGATGAATAGTGGTTCTTTTTTGTTCCCCTTACCCACTGTCTATCCTCTCTTGCCTTAGGAAAGAACCGGTCCCCTCAGAGTTTAGGCAGATAAAGAAGAGACAGAACATTGGGGCCACCCCTTTCTGTCAGCTCGGCTGGCTAAATGTTTCTCCACCTGGCCCTGTTCTGCCCACCCCGGCCATGCAGAGGCCTCGGCTCTGCCGCATGGATCACGTCATCATGGGGGGCCAGGGCTTCCCATTGCTATCACAGAAAATAGCCTGCTACACTAGGCGTGGTAGCTCGCACCTGTAATCCCAGTACTTGGGAGGCTGAGACAGGAGGATTGCAGGTTTGAGACCAGCCTTAGCAACTTAGCAAGACTCTCAGCAACTTAGTGAGACCCTGTTTCAAAATATAAAAAGGTCCTGGTGTGATGGCTCATGGCTGTAATCCCAGCACTTGGGAGGCTGAGACAGGAGGATCACAGGTTCAAGACCAGCCTCAGCAATTTAGCGAGACTCTCAGCAACCTAGTGAGACCCTGTTTCAAAAACAAAAAAATAAAAAGGGGTGGGGGTGTAGCTCGGAGGTAGAATGCCCCTGGGTTCAATCCCTATACAGAGAAGAGAGAAAGAGCCTGGTACACATGGCCGGGCAGGAAGGACAGTGGGTAAGGACTAGAGGGAAGGGTGCCATTGATCAGCTTCCTTGCCCAGGAAGCCAGCTTGGCCAGTTGGCACCCAGGTTAGGGGACAGTCTCAGCCCAGCGCTTCATCCCACCACAGCGGCCTGAAGAGCCGAGGGTCCCCAGGTGGACAGTAGGAGGGGCGGAGAGCAGGCTGGAGAGCAGCTCGACCTCAGGCCCAGCCCAACGCACATGCCCCAGCAGAGCCAGTGTTCTTGGTGTTGAGAAAATGGTTTGTGGCTTGTCTCAGTCCACTGACTCCAAACAGCTCTCTGCAAATGTTGTTGAATTTAAATCCAAAGGCAGAGAAACCTATATACATGGCTGCCACCCCTCCAGCCCCGGCCTTAATCTCAGTTATCTCACGGCTACATACACACCATGTGATTCAACTCAGTCCAAAAGCATTTATTGAGTAGGCATGTGTGCAGGGCACTGCGACTACAGACAGCTGCATGCCCTAAAGGAACGCGCCTTCTAAGAGGAGATACAAACATGGGAAGAGATCATCGTAGGGCAGGCGAACAGGTGCGATTTATAGGAACACAATGATGTACAGAGGGAGGGGTGATTAACACTGGGCTCAAGGAGGGCGCTGATCAGAGGAGGCGATATCTCAGCAGGGTTCCTAAGGATGCATAGGAGTGTGTCAGGTGAACAGGGCAACAAAAGGATTGTAATCATTGCCCGTCTCCTGCCAACCTCTCCGGCCACACGTTGCACTTCTCCTCCCTTTGCTGGCCATGCACTTTCCATTATGACCCGAAATACTCTATGCTGTTGTAATCACCTGAAACCTTCTTCCTTTCCTTCCCTTGCCTCTTCCTTAGTCAAGCTCCAAGGCTCACATTGAAGAATTCCCCCTCCTCGGGGAGAGCTCTGCCGCCTTCTAGATTCTCCGAGCATCCTCTGGCTCCCCTTTCCCAACTCAACGCACTTGTTTTCATGCGTTCGCTCCGTGAGGGCACAGACCGCGTGGTACCTACAGCACCCGGCATGTTTCAGGCTCGGGTTGTTGGATGGACAGGTGGATGGTAGATACCGATGGATGGATGGTTTGTTCAAGGAGCTAAAGGAAATGAGAAGTGAGACCTGCAGAGTCGTGGGAGTGGGGTGATGATGGGAGAATCCTGGGAGATGAAACCGAAGAGGGATGGGGTCCTGGAAGGCCCTGAAGCCATACCTAGTACACAGAGGCACGTAGAGCGAATCCCAGAACGTCAGCAGTACGAGACCCATCGTGATAATATAGACCCACCCTTCCTTTTTACAAATGAGGGAGCCGAGGTGCAGAGAAGCAAGGCTTTCTTCCGATCACCCAGAGGGCAGTCGATGGCTGTGCTGGGGTTAGACCCTTGGAGTTGACCTCCTGGTCCAGGGTCCTTTCCATGGGCACACTCTGCACCCTACATCCCTGGAGAGATTGGGGTGTGGTGAGATGTACACTTGTGTGCAGGTCTCCTGGGCGGGGCTGATTCTCTGGAGACATCACCAAAGGCCACGTGCTGTCCTGCCCCCCCCAGCACTGTATCCATCAGAGCAAACATCTGAAACCCAAGTTAATCTAGCTTAATCCAAAAGGGGACATTACTGGCTTGTGACTTTTTTTTTTTCTTTTTTGGTTACTGGAGATTGAATCCAGGGCCTTATGCATGCGAGGCAAGCAGATTATTATCCTGTGTAACTGAGATGGCAGGCAGGGCTGACTTCAGGTGCAGCTGGTCCCAGGCACTCAAGCTACATTGCTGAATCTTGCACCTGTTGCCTTGTGTGTTGGCCAATCATCTCATCCTAAATAGGCTCCTTCTGTGTGGGGTAGAGAGGGCCAGGTGGGAGAGGATGCGCCTGGCCCCATCGAGCTTGTAAGGCGGGGTGGGAAATCTCGTCTCTCTCAGTCGGTCTTGGAAATTCCATCCTAACTATCCCAGGGGTTTCAGCTCAAATTCAGTCTCTGTGCTCAGAAAAATGAGTTTCAATGACAGGGCGACCCTGGATCTCACATCCACCCTGCAGACCAGGAGAGGGCATGGATCAGCGATGGACAGAGAGCACATGAAGTGGAATGGGAAGGGGAGGATGCCGCTCCAAAGGAAGGGTGCTGTACAGCAGAGCAGGGGAGCCAGGCTGAGCAGTCAAAAGTGACAGATGGCACAGCAGTCCCCTCGTGGTGCCGGCTGACAAGGACAGCATTCGGTGAGTACTTGAGAATAATAATAACAATAATAATAATAGTGTTTAGAACATGCTACACAAGCTCTCCGTGTGCATTGTCTCGTTTGATCTTAGTTAAACTTGGACTGAGATGACCCAGGCTTGTGTCCTGCCCCTGTTTATTGGACCCCGAGTTTGTCGCTGACACTGCTTGAATCTGCTTCCTCATCTATAAAATGGGACAGATAGGGCCAGGTGTGGTGGCGCACGCTTGTAATCCCAGTACTTTGGGAGGCGGAGACCAGAGGATCCAGGTTCGCGGCCAGCCTCAGCTCTCTCGCTCTCTCTCTCCCTGTCTCTCTCTCTCTCTCTCTCCCTCTCTCTCTCTCCTTAGTAAGGCCCTCCACAACTTCATGAGACCCGGTTTCAAAATAAAGTATAAAAAATAGGGCTGGGGGCATAGCGCGGAGGTAGAACGCCCCTGCGTTCAATCCCCGGTACCGCAATAAATAAATAAATAAATAAATAAATAAATAAAATGGGACAGATACAGCCCGTCTTCCTGGAGCTGTTGGGTGTAGGAGAGGCCCCTGGAAGTGCTTGCTCACTGTTCCTGAGTGGAGACAAGAAACAAGGAGATGTGTTTAGCAAACCAGGAGGCATTCCGACCGAAGGAGCAGCAGGCTGACTTCCAGCCGGACTCTCCTGGCCTGGCCGCTCTGCACCCAGCAAAGGGGCAGACAGAGGACTTAATGGATTACAGGGTCAGGCAGGAAGAAGAGAGGATTTTTCATTTTAAAATGTTCTGAAATAATTCATATTTGCTTTGCGGGACGGCGTTGTGCGCTGTCAGCCCTGTAATAACTTCTAGGCCTTTATTTATTGTTTTGCCTTAATGATTTCGTGTTGCTCCAGTGTCGAGAATTCTCAGTGTCTTGTAACACATAATGGCAGAGAAGGCCCGGTGGTGGCAGGCATGGGGGGGTGGTTGTGCTCCCCGACAGACTCCACCTCTCCCTGGGGGAGCCTGGAGCAGGGAGTGGAAGCACTGGGCTGTGCGCAAGGTGTTATCTGTGAGTGCAATTCTTACGACACCCAGTGGAGCCGGCGCTATGCTCCCATTGCACAGAAGTGAGCACTGAGCCTTGGAGACAGATCATGAGGCTTGCACCCGAGTGTGTGTGACCAAGCCGTTGCATTCCTGCCTTCTGTATGCCAGTGGGTATACCACTCTGCTATGTGTAGGAACCACCTGGGGAGAATCTTTAAAATATGGGCGACCCGACTCTGGAGATAGGGATTTAGCGAGTCTAGGATGGGGCCCCCCACTCTGTGTTTGAAAAGCTGCATGGATGAACCACAGCCTCAGTGCAGCCCTACTCGACCACCCGCAGCCGGACCCAGCTTCTACAGAGCTCTGGCCCCCAAAATGGGCCTGTCTTTCACAAATGTCCCGTCCCGCCGGCCACTCCATCCTGGGTCCCTGAGGGTTCCTACTTCCCCCACCCTACCCCAAACCTCTAGCCCCTTCTGTGAAGCCAGGGAGGCTTCTCGGTTGCCATGGTGATTCTCCACCTCCCCGTCTGGGGGGAGGCAGCCTCATTGTGAGCCTCCAGCCAAGGCCCGGAGGGAAGCAAGCTGTCCTGGGCAGGAAGAAGGCAGAGGGGTGGGAAGAGGAGAAAGCGGAAGGTGGGTTGGGGAACAGGGAGAGGGATCTGGACCCAGGCGGCTCAAGTGGAGACCCAGCCCCTGCAGCTGCCAGGGCTGCGGTCTTCAGCCCAGGGGCAGAGAGGGGTGCGCGCAGGAGCCGAGGCTGACGGGCCTGATGCTCTCTGAGCCCAGAGCTGGCAGGAGACCCGGGGCAGGTGGTGGCAGAGAGGCAGGGACGGGCGAGACGACCAGAGAGGCTGGCGCAGGACAGAGTCAGCCACAGGGCTAGGAAAGACGAGGGCTGGGAAAGCAGAGATAAGGGGAAATCAGACAAAGCAGGACTGCTTGGCGACCCCGGGCTGTGGCCCGACCCCACCCCCAGCCAGGCCAGGGCTGGCATGGCCTGGGGTCCCAGCCTGCTGGGCTGGGCTGGGCTGGGCTGGCAGTGCGGATGGCACAGGCTGCGGCAGGGGCAGATGGAGTGGGGAGGGGCCTGACCCCCGGCCCACCAGGGAATGGCTGGGATTGTCTGTTCTTTGAAGCCCTCCTACTGCCCCCTAAACCTCCTGCCTCTGGGAGCATGGCTGGGGGAATAGCAAAAAAAAAAAAAAAAAAGAAAAAAAGAAGCAACATTTTGGAGCCAGCGACTCCGCCTCCCTCTGTTTTCTTTTGGCTTTCCCTCCCTGCCAGTGGCACGTGCTGTCTGCTCCTGCCCGCCGCGGGCTCTGGCAAAGACCCGGATGCTGTGGGGAGGCTGGGGATGAAGGAGTAGGAGTGACATCTTGGTGCTGGCAGGTGACATCTTAGAGTAAATGGAAGATGGGGAGAGAGTTCTGATCTCCTTCAGGAAGCACTGTTGTGTAAGCCCCGACGACGTTTAGTAACTCATTTAATCCTCCCAGCGGTCCTAATCAATGGGTGCTAATATTGTAATCCTCAATTTATTTTATTTATTTATTTATTTATTTGTGTGTGTGTGTGTGTGTGTGTGTGTGTGTGTGTGTGTGTGTGGTACTGGGGATTGGACCCAGGGGCATTCTACATCTGAGCTACACTCCTGGTCCTATTTTATTCTTCATTTTGGAACAGGGTCTCACTAAGTTGTGGAGGGCCTCACAAATTGCTGAGGCTGGCCGCAAACCTGTGATCCTCTGGTCTTAGTTTCCCAAGTACTGGGATTACAAGCATGCGCCACCAGGTCCGACTTAATCCCCATTTTTTGGTGAGAAACTGAGGCAGAGAGAGAATGAGCAGGCTGCCCATGGTGATAAGCTGAGAATTGACACAGAGAGGATTCAGACCTAGGAGACGGTCAAAGTTTTTTTTTTTTTTTTTTTTTTGCAGTACCAGGGATTGAACCCAAGGGCATTCTACCTCTGGCCCTATTTTTTATCCTTTTATTTTTGAAACTGGGTCTTACTAAGTTGTGGAGGGCGTCACTAAGTAGCTGAGACTGGCCGTGAACCCAGATCCTCCGGTCTCTGCCTCCCAAGTACTAGGATTATAAGCGTGCGCCACCACGCCCGGCTCTTTGTTTTTATACTGGGGATTGAATCCAGAGGGATTCTACCTCTGAGCTCCACCCCCAACCCTTTTTAATTTTTATTTTAAAACAGGGTCTTAGCTGGGTGTAGTGGTGCACGCTTGGAATCTCAGTACTTGGGAGGCTGAGACTGGAAGATCCGGGTTCGCGGGTTCGCGGCCAGCCTCAGCTACTTAGTGAGGCCCCTCCACAACTTAGTGAGACCCTATTTCAAAATAAAGAATAAAAAATAAGGCTGGGGATGTAGCTCAGAGGTAGAATGCCCTGGGTTCAATCCCCAGTACCGCAAAAACAAAAACAAAAACTGGGTCTTGTTAAGTTGCTGAGAGTCTCAATAAATTGTCCAGGTTGGCCTTGAACCTGTGATCCTCTTGTCTCAGTCTCAGCCTCCCAAGTTCTGGGATTATAGGCATGTGCCTGGCTCCTTTTAAATCTTAAAGTTTCCTTTTTTTTTTTTTTTTTTTTGCACGTGCCAGTTTGAATGGCCACGCACAACACAGGCCTGTGTGGACACATGGACTCTTACATGCACTGCTGTCAGGGAATCCCAGGGAACGTGACTATATGTGCACACCTGTACACAATAAGTACAGGCATCCATGTGTCTGTGTGTGTGTGTGCACGTGCAGAGGCCCATGCACATGCACAAAGCCACCATGCCTACCACGCTCTGGTTAGGCCTGGTGCTCCCACCAAAAGAGCATCAACTGTAGTAAGAGAACCCTAAACAATGGTTGAGCCAAAAAAAAAAATCTGGCTTTGCGGGGAAGTGCTGCTTGGCATATGGGGTTTTTGGCAACACATCTGCTTTCTAGGTAGAGCTCAGGCTGATGTGGCTTGCTCTGTGTCTGTGGCTTGGCAGCCCTGGCTTCCAGGAGAATCCACCTCTGAGAACCTTCCAGGTGCCAGCCCTCGGCTGGTCTCTCCCCAGACACTCTCCAGTCCTGGCAGCAGCGCAGGAGGTAGGTTTTGTGTCCCACTTTACAGATGAGGACCCTGGCACTTGGCAAGTGGCCACTGTGCACAGAGTCACGCAAGGAGACTGAGGGTGAGAACCCAGGTCGCCCGGGGGTCGGTAGAGCTTGAGTACGTGCAGGTGGGCCCGCGAGCGGGGCATGTGACTTCCCAGGCGTGCCTCAGCCGTCTGGAATGTGGCTGCCTCACCGTCTGGTCACGTCTGGGCCCCTCTTCTGCGGCCAGGCTGGTGGGTGTGGATGGGCTGCTGGGGGTCTGTGCTGAGCCCGCCACAGAAGGCCCGGCCCAGGGCCGTGTGCATGGAGCTGTGACAAAGGCTTTGCCCCAGTGAGGATGAACCCGATGGTGACAGCCCAGACTGTGCAAGGACCAGATGACTTACCCCCCACCCCGGCCCAGGCTTAGGCACGCCCCTTCCCTTAGTATTTCCTGAGTGCCTACTATGTGCTCCGCATTTCACTGGGCTCTGAGGATAGTGCAACCAGGAATCATACTGGGTCCTGACATCCTCCTAATGGCTGGAACAGACAGTTTTCACACATGGAAATAGCCTGATACAAGATTAAACCTAAACACTATAAGAGAAGTGCAGATTAAAAAAAAAAAAAAGTGGCACATGCCTGCGATCCCAGGGACTTGCAAAGCTGAGGCAGGATGATCACAGGTTTGAAGACTGAGCAACTTAGCAAGACCCCGTCTCAAAATAAAAAATAAAAAGGGCTGGGGTGTAGCTCAGTGGTAGAGCTGCCCTGGATTCAAAATCCAGCACCAGAAAAGCAAACAAACAAAAAAAGTGAAAGTCTACTTTTTTCTTTTTTTGGTGGCACTGGGATTTGAATCAGGGGCATTCTACCTCGGCGCTACACCCCCAGCCCTACTTCCCCCCCCCCCGTCCTATTTTATCTTTTATTTGGAAACAGGGTCTCATTAAGTTGCAGAGGGCCTCTATAAGTTGCTGAGGCTGGCAGCAAACCTCAGGAATTTAGGCGTACGCTGCCATGCCCAGCCTGAAGGGCTACTTTTGACTGGGGACATCAAGGAAGTCTTCCTTGAGAAGGGCCTTGAAGAGTGGGTGTGGCATCAATGTGGCAATGAGGTGACGGTGTTCTTGGTTTTCTAAGGAGCGCCATCCAAGACACAGGATGGAATATTAGACAGCGGGCAACAGAAGAACAAGTAGCTCCCTTTTTCTGTGGCCAGATGGAGTGGAGGGAGTGCTGGGAGGTGGGTTGGGTCAGACAACAGAAGTTCTTGTGACCCAAGACAAGGGGTTGAGACTATAGGCGCTAGGGACCATTGGAGATTGCTGAGCAGGCGAAGGCCTTGGTGACTGTGTTCCACTGAGGAAGACTAATTTGCAGTTGTAAACAAAATAGATTAGAAATGTACATCTTCACAAACGTGCAGACACAAGTGTACGCAAATAAACAGGCCCAAAAGGGCCTAAGGGTTAATTCCTAAGTCCAGTGGCTTTTAAATTTTCAATTGTATTCGTTTATTTGAATAGGGCGTATATTCACATGTTCTTAAATTCAAACAGGATATGAGACACAGTCCATCTGCCTCAAAGCAAACACAGTGGCCAGTTAAAGAGTTTCCTTCCAGGGACGTTCTCTGCTTAGACGAGCAAATATCCAGCTGCATTTTTATTGCACACTATTTGTTTGTGTGTTTATTTGTTTATTTATTTATTTGGGGGAGGTACTAGGGATTGAACCCAGGGGTGTTCCATCTCCGAGCTATACCCCCAGCCCTTTTTATTTTTTATTTTGAGACAGGATCTCAGTAAGTTGCCAAGGGTCTCACTAAGTCACCCAGGCTGGCCTCAAACCTGCAATCCTCCTGTCTTGGCCTCCCAAGTACTAGAGTTACATGCATGTGCCACCATGGACAACTCGACCATCTACTTTGTCTCGGGCACTTCAATACACAGGAACTGAGTTAAGGCCAGACGTGGTGGCGCACGCTTGTAATCCCAGTACTTGGGAGGCGGAGATCAGAGGATTCGGGTTCGCGGCCAGCCTCAGCTACTTAGTGAGGCCGTCCGCAACTTCGTGAGACCCGGTTTCAAAATAAAGGATAAAAAATAGGGCTGGGGTATAGATTGGAGGTAGAATGCCCCTGGGTTCAATCCCTGGTACCGCAAAAAAAAACAAAAAAAAACAAAAAACAAAAAAAACCATAGGAACTGATTTAAAAGGATGAGGACTACAGAGATGGAGTGATTCACCGAAAGCTACCCAACAGCATAGAACTGGACCCAAGTCCTCAAACTCCAAATTCAGAGCTCTCTCCACTGAACCTCCTGCCCCATTGAGTAATCTCATGTTCATTGCGTGTCTATACTTTTTTTATATAATTTCTTTATTGGTGCATTGTAATCATACATCTTGATGGGTTTCAGGGTGCTAGAAGTATACATGCACACAACAGTCAATTGCGTGTCTATTCCAATCTACTCCGAATGGACACGAATGTAGATGCAAGCACATTATATGCAAGCTATGAGTAAAGTCACAGGGCCTTCGCCTTGCAGAACGTCCCTGCCTCGTGGGCAATTCAGGTACCATCTCCATATTGCCTCACTCATGGGAATCAGGCCTCTGGGGATTGTAGCTCTGCATAGACCAACAATGAAATGGGAGGCAACTTGGTAAGCACTGTAATAAAGTCATGCACCAAGCACTGTAGGAACACAGAAAGCATGACAGTTCTTCCAGGGAGGGAAATCCAGGGAAGCTGCCCAGAGGAGGTGACACCCGAGCAGGGCCTTGAAGCATATGTAAAGGAACAAAGAACAGAAGAGAATGATGTACATGTTTTCCCCACAAACGTACACTGAGCAGGTTGTCCAGAATAGATGCATAATTCACAGACCCGCGGGAGAGACCGATGAATCTCCAGGGCATTGCCTCAGGACAGAAGTGCAACTGTAGAAACGGGCTCATGGTACAAAAGCAGCGCTTGCTACTTCTGGAATAAAGTGAGGGGTCTGCAAGAGCTCCCAGAGGAACGAGTGAGACCTGGGATCTTTCTTTCTTTCTCCCTTTCTTTCTTTCTTTCTTTCTCTCTCTCTCTCTCTCTCTCTCTCTCTTTCTTTCTTTCTTTCTTTCTTTCTTTCTTTCTTTCTTTCTTTCTTTCTTTCTTTTATGTACTGGTGATTGTACCCTGGAGCACTCTACCATTGAGCTACACCCCCAGCCCATCTCATTTTATTTTAGTACTGGGATTAAACCCAGAGGTCTTCTGCCTCCAACCTACACCCCCAGCCCTTTTTTAAAAATTTATTATTTTGAAATAGGTCTCGTTAAGGCCGGGCGTGGTGGCGCACACTTGTAATCCCAGTACTTTGGGAGGCTGAGACCGGAGGATCCAGGTTCCCGGCCAGCCTCAGCTCTCTGTCTGTCTGTCTGTCTGTCTGTCTCTCTCTCTCTCTCTCTCTCTCTCTCTTTCTCTCTACTTAGTGAGGTCCTCCGTAACTTCGGGAGACCCGGTTTCAAAATAAAGTATAAAAAATAGAGTCAGGGGTGTAGCATGGAGGTAGAACGCCCCTGGGTTCAATCCCCGGTACCGAAAAAAAAAAAAAAAAAAAAAGAAATAGGTCTCGTTAAATGACTGAGGTTCTCACTAAGTTGCTGAGGCTAGCCTCAAACCTGCAATCCTCTTGTCTCAGCCTCCCACATACTGGGATTATAGGCATTCACCATGTGCCTGACTTTATTCTTATTTTGAGACAGGGTCTCACTAAGTGTCAGAGGTTGGCCTCAAACTTGTGATCCTCTTGCTTTCCAAGTCCTTAGGATTACAGGCATGTGCCACCACACCTGGATGGGACTTTTTTTGGGGGGGAGGAGTTACTGGGGATTGAACCTAGGAGCATTCTACCTCTGAGCTACACCCCCTGCCCTATTTTATTTTTTTATTTGGAAACAGGGCCTCGCTAAGTTGCTGAGGCTGTCCTGGAACCTGCGATCCTACTGTCTCAGCCTCCCAAGTACTGGGATTACCGGTGTGCACCATGGCGCCCAGCCTGGCTGGGATTTTTAGAAGAGAAACAGAAAATTCTGTGTTGATAATAAAGGAGTCAGGAGAGAACAAAAAGCATTCCAAGCAGAAGGAATGGCGTGTGCAAAGTTTCTGCGTCTTGCAAGGTTGTCCTTGTGTTCGGGGAACAGAGCACGTGCGAAAGGCTCCAGTATGAATGTTGGGGTGCTGAGAAGCAAGCAGGAGGTAGAATTCACATACAGGCTTTGGGGCCGGACCTGCCAGGTTTCTGGACAAATGGGGAAACAGCGTTGGTGTGCAGGGGACTTAGCAGGCTTAGCAACCTTCCCCTCGAAGCTGGGCCCCAGATTGAGAGCCAGGAGAGAAAAGTGCGAGCCAGGAATCGCCAGCTCCTCCCCGCTGCGCCTGGAGCAGGGAGTCTCCACGGCTCTCCAGTCCCACTGCTGCGACCCCGGCTAATCCAGCCTCCTGGCCCATCTGACACACACTTCCACTTAACATTTTGTTAGCGACTCTATAAACGAGCTCTGCCTGACCTTCAATCCCTGGCTAATTGCTGGTTTCATGTACAAGACTAGCTTAATTTTACGTGATAATTACCTGAGAGTGGCAATACATATGGCATTGCATGCTGGAAATGTCAGGCCTGGAAAACTACCAAGTGGCCGTAGTCAGGGGCAAAGGCAAGAGGCTGCGGGGCCGCGAGGGGAGATGGGAAATGCCTGGTGCAGGCTGAGCTCCAGACAACTAGCAGGGCCCAGAGTCCTCTGCTTGCACGACAGTCCCCAGGAGCAGCACACAAATCTCCCAGTCACACGTGCACACTCACAGTCTCAGAGGACCGGGTCAGAGACGGCTCACACAATGCATGCTGAGTCCCTGCCACGTGCCAGGAAGTGGGTCGGTACTTGCACTGGTTTCAAATCCCCGCCCCACCCAGGGAAGTTGGGCACCTGTGCAGGGGCCTGTTTGGGTTGTCACGGTTACTTGGTGGCTGGCAGGGGGGCGGGGAGGAGGATGCTATAGGCACCAAATAAGCAAGGCCCAGGAATGCTAAGCAGCCTGCCGTTCCCTGCACAATCCCATTCAGTCAAGAATTGGCCATCCCAGAGCTGGGCGTGGTGGCTCACGCTTGTAATCCCAGTACTTGGGAGGCTGAGACTGTAGGATCCGGGTTCGCAGCCAGCCTCAGCTACTTAGTGAGGCCCTCCGCAACTTAGTGAGACCCTGTTTCAAAAGAAAGAATAAAAAATAGGGCTGGGAGTGTAGCTAGGAGGTAGAATGCCCCTGGGTTCAATCCCGGGAATGGCAAAAAAAAAAAAAAAGAATTGGCCATCCCAAATGCCTGCCGTGGCCCCATGTTGTGAAACACTCCGGGAGAGCCCTCTGGTTGAAGCCAGGGCCATAGCCGGGCAGAAGCCAAGTGGTTCTGCCCTCTTGGAGCATATAGCTGGGGAAGAAAAAGAGGGCAAAGATTACAATGTGTGAGATGGCAGGGAACCCAGGAACAGGTAGCAGGTAGACTGATAGAGTCCAGGGCTCAGAAAAGACATCCTTTATTTATTTAGGAGGAGTAGTAGTAATAGCAGTAGTAGTAGTACTGGGGATTGAACCCTAGGGCGTTCCATCTCCGAGCTATATCCCCAACCCTTTTTTAATTTTTTGAAACAGGGTCTCACTAAGTTGCTGAGGTTCTTGCTAAATTGCCCAGGTTGGTCTTGAACTTATGATCCTCCTGTCTCAGCCTCCTAAGTACTGGGATTACAAATGCATGCTACCACATCCAGCAAGACCTCCTTTACAAAGTGCTGTTTCAGCCAGGTATGGTGGTACATGCCTGTAATCCAAGCTACTCAGGAGACTAAGGCAGGAGAATAATAAATTAGAGGATAGTCTGGGCAACTTAGTGAGACCCTATCTCAAAAGAAAAAAATAAAAAGGGCTGGGGGGGAGTGCACACTTGTAATCCAGGTACTTGGGAGGCTGAGACAGGAGGATCGCAGGTTCAAGGCCAGCTTCAAAAACTTACCGAGGCCCTCAGCAACTTAACAAGATCTTATCCCCGGTACCACAAAAAAATAAAATAGGGCTGGGGTTATAGCTCAAAAGTAGAATGCCCTTGGATACCACAAAAAAGGGGGCCTGAGGATGTAGCTCAGTGGTACAGTACCCCTGGGTTAGATCCCCCATTACAAAGAAAAGAAAGGTACAAATAGTAAATGTATATTTTACCCCAATTGTTTTTGTACTGGGGATTGAACCCAGAGGCATTCTACCACCAAGCTATACCCCCAGCCCTTTTTATATTTTATTTTGAAACAGGGTCTTGCTAAGTTGCTGATGGTCTTGATAAATTGCTGAGACTGGCCTAGAACCCGCGATCCTCCTGTCTCACCCTCCCAAGGACTGGGATTACAGACATGCACCACCATGCCCAGTTTACCACAATTTTTTTTTCCTTGCAATACTGGGGATTGAACTCAAGGGTGCTCTACCACTGAGCTACACCTCCAGCCATTTTTCTTTTATTTTTTACAAGGTCTTGCTAAATTACCCAGGCTAGCCTTGAACTCATGATCCTTCTGCTTCAGCCTCCAAGTAGCTAAAATTACAGGTGTGTACCACTGTGCCTGGCTTACCACAATTTTTTTTTTTTTTTTTGCGGTACCGGGGATTGAACCCAGGGGCGTTCTACCTCCGTGCTACACTCCCGGCCCTATTTTTTTATACATTATTTTGAAACCGGGTCTCACGAAGTTGCAGAGGGCCTCACTAGGTAGAGAGAGGGGGAGAGAGAGAGAGAGAGCTAAGGCTGGCCGCGAACCCGGATCCTCCGGTCTCCGCCTCCCAAAGTACTGGGATTACAAGCGTGCGCCACCACGCCCAGCTCATTACCACAATTTTAACAAGTGTTGTCTGAGCTGCAATCGGAAGAATGGTCAGAACACAATCCATGCATTCATTCACTGGGAGATGAGGGAGCAGCGCTAGCGAGGCACGGGTTGGAAGACTCTCCACCTTCTGCATTCTCGGGTGGAGAAACCAGACAAGGTCTCCGCCTCCAGGAGCTTCAGTGCAGCAGGCCAGGAAGCACCTCCCTCTGCTACATAGCGGAGTCCAGAGAGTGGGCCCAACAGAACTCAGTAGAAACCCAGCCAGAAGGAAGGCAGTGTCCCAGGAGGACCCGGAATGCGTGCCTGCGGAGAAGCAGCTGTGACAGGAGCTCGCGGGCCAGGCAGCACTTGCACAGGTGAGGTGGATGGAGAAGCAGTTCAGCAACTGTCTCGGACCCGAGGCAGGGTGGGGAAAGGACCTGTTGATAAGAATGAACACATCACTGTTCCCCAGCATCTCCAGTGCCTGGAATAGCATTCGGTGTGAAGGTGAATAAATATAAAATGGTGTGTGTGCGCACACAGGCGTGCATGTGCACACTCTAAGCCGCACACCTGGGTGCACACATGCGCTGCAAAGGGACAACTCGGGTTCATTTTTTTTTCCTCATCTTCCAGGAAACAGAGCAAGGCAAGTTCTAAAAGCCCCGTTCGCTTTCCCACCCATAGAACCGCGGACTCCCGAGCTGCGTGGGAGTAAATTACTTGCTTAATGAGATTTCAATTAACAAAAACAAATTAAAATCACTTTGGTAATTAAGCTGCTGTGAACCTCACCAGCAGTTCCCCTTCAGACCTCAGATTTCCATGAGGAAGGAGCTGGGAGTGGGGAGCCAGGGCAGAGCTAGGGACCCCCCCATCCCACCTCTGGAGCTGGTCCCGAAGCCAAAGGAGGCTGGATGGGAGACAGAGGTCCGTACTGTGCAGAGTGGGCTCTGAACTTCAATGTAGGCGTAGCCCTGTCACTTGGCTGTGTTAGCTGGGGCACGTTCATCAGCCGGTCTACACCTCAGTATCCTCATCTGTGAAATGGGGATTCTCCAGCATTGGGGTACAGGAAGATGCAGGGAATGGATGCATGGAGAGCATTTAGAAGAGGGCCTGGAGCTGGGCGTGGTGGCACACATTCGTAATCCCAATACTTGGGAGGCTGAGACAGGAGGATCCCAGGTTTGAGGCCAGCCTCAGCAATTTAGCAAGACCCTGTTTCAAAATTTGAAAAAAAAAAAAAAAAAGCCGGGCATGGCGGTGTACACTTGTAATCCCAGTACTTGGGAGGCTAAGACAGGAGGATCGCAGGTTCACAGCCAGCCTCAGCAACTTACTGAGGCCATTTGCAACTTAGTGAGACCCCGTTTCCAAATAAAAGAATAAAATAGGTCTGGGGGTATAGCTTGGAAGTAGAATGCCCCTGGGTTCCATCCCCAGTACCACCAAAAAATAAAAATAAAAAATGGAAAAAAAAAAGAAGGCCTGGCCCTCTACAAAGGCTCCTCAAAGGGGCAGTTTTCCAGCCTTGCAGTTTGCCTTTTCCAGAACCCCAACATCTCCAGGGCAGCCCTGCCTGAGTTAGGCGAGTGAGGATCCCCCATAGAGCTTCCCTGGGTTGTCAGCTTTCTCCAGGCTCTGTCCCACCCACGTCCCATCTCTTTCCATCAGAGCCACCAGCTCAACTAAGAGTGCTATGAAGCTTCCTCTTCTGGGGTCACCTAGAGAACAAATACCCCGGCCCTGGGTTATAGAATGACCCACGTTCTCCCACACAAGAGGCGTGGAGAGCTCAGGAGTGCCAGCATCACTGGCCCCGTTCCACAGAACAGAAAAATCCACGCAGTGACTTACCCAGTGGCTGAAAGCGAAGACAGTGCCCAGCGTTCTCGCCCACTGCAGAGGGAACGGTAAATGAGTACGGCTTGTCTGGAGGGCACATTGGCCACATCCAGCAAGAGCTTTCCAGTGGCACTCACTCTGCCTCGGCAACTCTCCCTCCAGGAATTACTCCTAAGGAAATGGTCCGAGATATGTGCAAGGGCTTAAGTGTGAGAATGTCCATCCCGGTGTCATTTGTTACAGCAATAAATCGGAAGTAACCTAAATGTTCAACAACCAGGTTAAACACATTACAACGCATCGGTGTTGTGGAACATTGTGGAGCCCTGAGGAAGCATGCACCGGGAATGTTTGTAAAAGAGAAAACACCAATGTATATACTGAATGCTCCAAAAGGCTTAGTACCGTATTCAGCTTTAATAACATTGAAAGTGTAAATGCCACAAGCTTACAAAAATGCCATTTGCACACTTAATTATTTAAGCTTCCTTTATATGTGTTGTCTTGTGAATTTCTAATAACAAAATTTTAGTTTTAATTTTTGAGTCCCTGCCACCTTCATCAGAGGGACTGAAACAGGAACATAACATTTTATTGTTCAAAATTCACAGCTGGGCATGGTGGCACATGCTTGTAATCCCAGTACTTGGGAGGCTGAGACAGGAGGATCTCAGGTTCGTGGCCAGCCTCAGCTACTTAGTGAGGCTCTCTGCAACTTAGCGAGAGACCATCTCAAAATAAAGTATAAAAAATAGGGCTGGGGGTGTAGCTCAGAGGTAGAATGCACCTGAGTTCAATCTCTAGTACTGAAAAAAAAAATTCACAAAACTGAGCTGGGCACAGTGGCACATGCCTGTAATCTCAGTACTTGGGAAACTGAGACAGGAGAATTGCAGGTTCAAGGCCAAGGCTCAGTAATTTAGCGACACCTTGTTTCAAAATAAAAAATTTTTTAAAAAGTTGCAGTGTAGCTCAGAAGCAGAACCCCCCTGGCTTCAATCCCCAATACTACACACACACAAATTTTTTTAACAAAATTTAATGTGTATAATAAATCTAAATAATTAAGGTCTTAAGTGATGTGGGGTTTATTTTGTTGTTTTCTGGGGATTTTGGTTTTTTTGTCTTTAGTCTTTTGGTGGTGCTAAAGATTGGACCCAGGGCCTTGAACATGCTAAGCAAGTACTCTATAACTGAGCTACATTCCCAGCACACACACACACACACACACA
>PVJS01008698.1:0-52421 GCA_004027185.1 Glis glis
CATGTGGGGGGGAGGCGGGGGGGAGGTGGGGGGGAGGGACACCAAGAGCTGTGTGCATGTATGTTAACACCAAACTGATACTCATTGTGATGTGAGACTACAATGCACCAATAAAAACATGAAAAAAAAAATAAAAAAAAAAAATAAAAAAAATAAAATTTCACAACTGCCATAACCTACATACAGGCCAAAGAATAACACGCCGATGTTTCATATGTGAGGCTCCTCAACGCCTCCATTTTCAAAAGAGCAAAATGACACTGCATGAATTTTGATGCGGTGAATTCTCCTTGCAAACAGAAACTGGCAGAGCAGGGTTACGAAATGCCATCCTCTTTCTCCTTGACACTGATTATAAAATTCATCCAGCGGGAGCCAAAATCAATGATGTAACCCAATTCCAAACTTGGATGGCAGCAGGTGGCAGAGGTCATTCACTGATCTCCTGGTGGAAGAAATTGATGCTTGGGCGTCAGCTCCAAAGAGGCCTCCTGGCGGGCCATCCTTCCAGCCAGATCTGGAGGCCTGAGAACGGCAGGCGCTGGGGGCTGCCTATGGCCTTTGGATCCTCCGCTTTCATTGTTAATGGAGTAAAAAGGATGGGAACTTCAGTAGGGTTTCCATAACCAGGAAGCGATAATTAACATTCTGTTGCCCTCTGAAGATCTGTTTAAGTATTTAAGAATCATAGAAGAATTGCATTTAGTCTCAGAACTGAGACTTAGCAAATCCCTTTTCATTGATAACTACTGTTCTTGGTCCCTACAACTGCTGAAGTATAAACATTCTTCCTTGAGGTTCCTAAACCACCTGAGTTTTTTCTTTTTTTTTTTTTGCGGTACCGAGGATTGAACCCAGGGGCATTCTACCTCTGGGCTATACCCCCAGCCCTATTTTTTAATCTTTATATTGAAACAGGGTCTCACTAAGTTGCGGAGGGCCTCACTAAGTAACTCAGGCTGGCCGCAAACCCGGATCCTCTGGTCTCAGCCTCCCAAGTACTGGGATTACAAGTGTGCGCCACCACGCCCGGCACTTGAGTTATTTCTGAAAGCAAAGTTCATTTAAAAAAATCCCTAAGTTAAGGAATTGATTAGATCAACAAATTCATTGAAGGGACCGCATCCTCAGCACTTAACTAATGTCTTCATCCCACCTTGATCTTTAACAGATCTTTGTCAGATCATTTTGCTAGCCAGGCATGGTGGTACATGCCTATAATCCCAGGCGTGGGAGGCTAAGATAGGAGGATTGTAGGTTCAAGGTCAGCCTCAGCAATTTAGTGAGGTCCTCAGCAACTTATGAGACCCTGTTTCAAAATTAAAAATAAAATAAAATAGGGCTGGGGGTATAGCTTGGAGGTAGAAAGCCCCTGAGCCCCTGAGTTTAGTCCCCAGTACCAAAAACAAACAAAAAACTTTGTTTATTCATTTCCGCTCATTCTTTCATGCAATAAATATTTATTCACCTCCCAGTGTGAGTTGGGCCTCTTCTGAGGCGCTGAGAACACTGGAGTACACAGGACAGGGATACTGGTGCCCAGACCCTGGATGGAGGCAGGCAAGAGAGGGTACAGAGTCAACAAGTGGGGATAAGTGTGGATGGTAGGGACAGAGAAGGCCTCACCAAAGAGGTGACCCCTGAGCAGAGACCAAGGATCTGGCGTGACACTCACTCCCCTACACGGGGAAAGAACTAGGGTGATAGCAGGGGGGCAAACCAAGATCTACTTTGGACGCATGAAGTTAGAATGCTAAGAAAACCTTGCTATGGATCTATGAAAGGAACTGTGGACTACACAAGCCTAAAGCTGGAGATAAGAATTTGTTGAGGGCTGGGGATGTAGCTTAGTGGTAAAGTTCTTGCCTAGCATGCACAACACCCTGGGTTCAATCCCCAGCGTGCGCACACACACACACACACACACACACACACACACACACCATATGCCCATTAAAAGTATCAAGAGGCTCAAAAATAAATAGTGAGATCAACTGCACACAATGAAGAGAGGTATTATAGAAACTGAGTCTTGAGGTTGCCTAATTTTTAGGGGTCAGAAAGAGAAGGCCAGGATAGGCAATGAGACTCAGGAGCAGTGGTCCACGGGGAGAAGGAAAATTGGGGGCTGGAATAATATTCAACTTGATTTTACAGAAATTATATCTTACAAAAATGATATTGCTGCTCTAGCCATGTTGCCCTGTTTTCTTTTCCATTGAATCTCTTGCTTGATCTGAGCAGAGATCCTCACAAAACCAGAGTACAGGAAGGAACAAACACAGGTGCAACTGAAATTCTTTACACTTGTATAAAAGTCTACCTCCAAACTCGATATTCCTAGAGATCATCCCATCCATTGCAGAAAAGGATTATCACTGAGTGACCAGCGCCCTGACTCTGTCTCCTGTGTGCAATGCTTCACCCTCTCTAGGGTGTTCTTCCCCACTTACACAACAATCTCCTCCCACACACCCTCACATGTTGCCCGTTTCTGTGATGCCAGGGACCAATGGAAAGGACACACCATTACATACTGGCCTACTCTCTTGTCAATGACGGGACCGACGCTCAGAAGAACTATGCAGATAAAACTTTTCAACACCAAATCTAAACATGTCTATGGATTTATTAGAACTAAGCGTTTCAAAAACACTTTTCAGGAGCTGGCTGCGTTGCTACTGCATGATCTGCTGGTCTGCCTGTAGAAGGAGAGGAGGAAACAAAAAATGGCTCAAACTCACTTCTCTTCTTGTGTCTCTTTAGATACAAATAGTCTCAGGTGTAGCCAGACAAAGAAAACTCTATCTTGTTTTTACATATGGAACCTGGCGCACTAGAGAAGTGCACGAATGCCCAAGCAAAAGAAATTCCTAAAATAAACTTCATATTTGGACTTTGATAAGCTGTCCAGAAACTTTACTATAACCAAGAAAAAGAAAAAGAAAAAATAAATGTGCAATGTGTGCATGTATGATGTTCATACCCTGACATATATCAAAATGTATAAATACAATGCACCAATAAATGAACATAAAAAAAGAAAAAAAAAGAAAAGAAAACAGTTATAACCTAATTTCTAAGAAGGGAAAATAGTGGAAAACTCATACTTAAAGAGAAGTTTGTGATTCTATAATCTTGAGTCTCAAGAAATCAAATTCTCCATTAGTGTGTTTACTGCTGAATTGTGAATCAGGAAGGGCGCTTGCTATGTCTACCTCTTTTCCTACGTCATTTGGGGCCTGCCAAGGTGGTCCCCAAAGCCAAGAGTGTTTTCCTTAAGATGTAGAGGGTACTTTCTGTGTTACTGAATTGTGCATGTGTAAGGGGAGGTGCAAGAAAGTAAGAAGGTTAAAGGGCCTACTGTTAGGAAGTAAATATATTCTTTTTCATGTCCTACAGAAGTATGATTATGTACATTCATATTTTGTTTATTTAGTGACCATTTATATAAAATAAGTAATTCCTTAATTTGATATTCTTATTACCTTTTTTTGCGGTACTAAGGATTGAACCCAGGGGCATGCATTCTACCTCCAAGCTATACCCCCAGCCCTATTTTTTATTTTTTATTTTGAAACAGGGTTTCACTAAGTTGCAGAGGGCCTCACTAAGTAGCTGAGGCTAGCCGAGAACCCAGATCCTCCGATGTCAGCCTCCCAAATACTGGGATTACAAGCGTGCGCCACCACGCCCGGCTTTTCTTATTACCTTTGATACCTTGGAGGTATCAAAGATCTTTTCATCAGATGATGTTTCATAGAAATAAATATGAATCCAGGTGTGGTGGTGCACGCTTGTAATCCCAGTACTTTGGGAGGCGGAGACCGGAGGATCCGGGTTCGCGGCCAGCCTCAGTTCTCTCTCTCTCTTTCTCTCTCTCTCTCTCTCTCTCTCTCTCTCCCTGTCTCTCTCTCTCTCTACTTAGTGAGGCCCTCTGCAACCTCGTGAGACCCGGTTTCAAAATAAAGTAAAAAAAAATAGGGCTGGGGGTGTAGCGCGGAGGTAGAACGCCCCTGGGTTCAATCCCCGTTACCGCAATAAATAAATAAATAAATAAATAAATAAATAAATAAATAAATATGAAAAGGAATTCAGTTAATACTTTTCTACTGTCTGCCATAGAAATTCAAGGGTCACCCTTTGCCTATGTCTCAGTCAGCGCTCTTACTGCTGTGATCTAAATACCAGGCACACAAAACGTAGAGGAAGAAAGATTTAGTGGGGCTCGCGGTTTCAGTCCACAGGGCAAGCTCTGAAACATAAATGGGGGTGGCAGCAGGGTGCGCCGAGGGATGCTGCTCTCACATCACTGAGGCCAGAAGCAAAGAACAGACAGGAAAGGAGGCAAGGGACCTACACAGTCCCCAAGGCCACACCCTCAGGGACCTGCCTTCTCTGGCCACACCCTACCTGCCTGAGCTACCACCCAATAAATCCATTCAAATGATTAATCCACCAATGGGTTTATCCACTGATGCGATTAGAATCCTCATGATTCAATTATTTCACCTCTGAACATTTTCGCATTGCCAATGCATGAGTTTTTTCAGGGACGTTCTATATCCCAACCATAGCACCCAAATGAAGGGCTGAGTCTCAGGTGAGGTGAGACACGAGGGCCCAGGCCGTGAGGAGCCCTTCACTCTCAGGGTTGGGCAGGTACAAGGACAAGTACCTCCTTCAGTTCTGTGCCCTGAGGACCTCTCCCCGCTTTACCCCAACTCTGACCCTTCATAGCCAATGGAAGCTGGATTTCATGCATATGACAAAATTCAGTTGGCAAATTCACTGGCTGAGACTGAAAGTAATTCCAGTGCCAAAATCTGGCATAGCGTTAGCACGCCATGAATATTCAGTAACAATGACAACACTGGTGACATTCTGTCAACCTAGTCCCAGCACTCCCCAGCCGGGCTTTTCCTTGCATTTCATGGTCTATTTCCAACCTGCGCTTTCTGGCTTTTTGTTACAAGGTCACCTTCGTAGATGATCAAAGCAAGTGTCTGCCTTACCAAATCTATGGCCATCGCCCGGCCCAGCCCAGGCTAAGAGCTCACACACTCCGCAGTCAGGCAGACCTGGGGGGAATGCCAGCCCTGCCACACGCCAGGGCCTTGGCGTCTCTGGATGGGAAGTGGTGATAGGACTGGACCTAGGTCAAAAGACTGTTAGGAGGGTGATGTGAGGCGGTGAACTTAAAGAGCACAACACAGTGCCTGGTACTCAGTGAGCTCCAAATAAACCACCTGTGTAACTACGCATCAGAGCAGCCCCAAACTCATTAATATTCTTAGCCTTCTCCACGGGGCTCCCCGTTCTCCTTCTACCAAGCACTGCCACCATGAATTTCCTATTCTAGTTCTAACCATTTCCAAATCACTGAGGTTCCTCCTTTAGAATTTTAACATTAACTTCTCTAAGATGATTAGTATGGATACAGGGATTTCTCCTTCTCTTCTCAGTCAGTTCATAACAGCAGTGCATGCTTTACTTGGAATAACAAAAAAGCAAAAACAAAGCAAAAATACACACCATGATTGAACAACATGTCAAAAGTCCTTTATCCAATTTATTTTCAGCATAGTATCATTTCCATTTGATTATATCCTATTGTCTTTTGTAGTACTATTTAGCTTAGCATAGCATAATATATACTAAATGTTTTATTGATTCCAAGCAGTGGTCCTGGGGATTGAACGCAGGGATGTTCTACTTCTGAGCTATTCCCCAGCCCTATTTCATTTATTTTTTAAATTTTGAAACAGGGTCTCACTAAGTTGTTGAGGGCCTCACTAAGTTGCTGACGTTGGCCTCAAACCTGCCATCCTCCTGTTTCAGCCTCCCACATACTGGGATTACAGGCATGTACCACCATGCCCGGCACTGAGTAGCTTTTCAATATGGATATGTCATGGGAAATGGCTTGGGTCCATAACTTATGTAATATTAACTGTCCAAAAGAAATGGCAGGTTTTTCAGGTTTTTGATATGTAGATATCTCAAAACAATATCGTCCAATCTTAATTCTCATTCATAGAGAGCCTTTTATCACATGGTGCAAGTTCTTGCATTTGAAGAATGTTAAAAGGACATTAAAAAACGTATGAAATTTCCAGTCGTGAGATTTGTCATTTTTAACTTTTTCTACCCCATTCTATTTTATATCTTTGTTTTAAAATCACCATCAGAGCCACATTAGGTTAGGCCCACTCCTTATATATAAGACATGTCAAAAGGGCATCTTACTCTTAAAAAATGAGGAGGAGGAAGATCCGCCTAATTTCGATGTACACCTGTGGTGCTAATGACAATCATCTGTTACCCTTCTTTCCCCTGCTAATTGCATTAGACATATGGAAGCTCTAGGAATCCAAAGTGATCTTTGCTGGCCTGATGCAAATCAAGCCCTCTCCTTTTGTTTCACACTTGGTAGGGATCGTGGTCAGCAGACTGGTATCTATGATAAATGATGTCGCAAATGTTGTCATAAGGCCTGCCTCCCCCGCTCCCCTGGAAGTGCTATAATACAAGGAATGGCTCAGAATGAGGGCTCTGGAGTCCAAGCACCAATGTCCAAAGCCAAGCTCTACTAATTACTAATTAGTAACTGTAGGCAAGTTACTCAGGCCCTCTAGATCCCAGTTTCCTGCTATGCAAAACAGATGATGTTACCTATCACATAGGTTTTCCAGAAGCTTCCATGAGTTATGACTTGTACTGTACTTAGTACATGCCAGCACATGCTAAGCACTAAAAAGAAATAAAACAGAAAGAATAAAACATGCCAGGAATTATTACTGGCCTTTTTTTTTTTCCAACCAGCTCTATCTAGGAGTCGAGGCTCTCTCAGATCTTCTCAAAACATACTTTAGCCTCTCTGCATGGGAGGGTTGGTTCTCTGGCACCTTGGGGGTGGCCAAGAAACCCTCCAGGCCAAAAGCAGGGCTCCAACCCTGCTGAATCTGAAAATCCTTCACAGAGGTGCTTTGAAAGAGGTCTGTGTCCTTCCTCTCACCAGCTGGTGACTTGTACTGAAAGTTAATGATGCGGGTCACTGGCAGAGATTTAAGTTTCATGTCTGAGCCAAATGCCACCTCCCCACGGTGGAGGCCCACGGCCTGGTTATGTCCGGGCCACAGCCTCTCTGTGGCCAGGACTACACAAGTGCAGTGGGGCAGAGCAGAACGTGCCCCTGAATGAGGGCTCGGGCAGGGAGGATCAAATATGGATAGGATAGTCGGTTATCCTTCGTGGCTTTCAAAGACCTCTCACGGGTCTTCTCCTTTCCGTCTGGGCCACACTTTTCTTCACGCGTGGCTTCAAGGGTCTGGAATGAATAAGAAGCTGATGTAAAGCTGCTGTACGGATGCCAGCTTTGATGCTGATAACACAGCTGATGGAAATAGCATGCATTCCAGCAGCAAGAAGATATAAATGCTTGCTCAATCCTTCAAGTTTAGCAACTGATCTTATTAGAGGGCTCATAATATTTTAAGTGAGGCCACATAAAAAGGAGTCAGTAATTGATCAGCCTCATATATAAACAATCAGTGATGACTTCTTATTGGTTTGGCAGAGGTAATGAACGTCTATGCAGCCTGATGAGGGGACTGTGGTCCACACCTACCAGTTTACAATTAACCTGGTGGACGTTAATGACTTGCTACAGGGTGAGAACAGTGTAGCCGCTCACCTCCCATTTCAATATCCATTCTTCTTTCCTTTCTAGCTTGCAGAACCCTGATTTGGGCATGACAGTGTACCTGTTCAAATACTCACTGCCCCAGACTCCCTTGCAGCTAGGGGAGGTCAGGTGTTGATGTGTGGCATAAAAGAAATACTGGAACTTTCTAGTGGGGTGTTTCTAAGAAAGTTAGTGCCTCTGTGATAGAAAGGGCTGACTTAATATTCACGTCCTTCGCTCTCTGCTCTTCCCCTTTGTCCTATGCCTGAAACAGGGGAATGACACCCAAGCAATCATCATCTTATCAAAAGAAAGAAAGTCACATCTTGGGGATGGTGGAGTAAGAGAGTGAGTGATTCCTTGACCAGCTGCACCAGCCTTGGAATGCCTGTCCCGGGTTCCTTGCTATGTGAGAATATGCCCATATTTGTCTCAATGCTGAAGCCAAGTATCAGTCCAGTGCAAGGGAATATAATCCTAATAGATGTAGTAGTTAAGAAGTAAAAATGAGCAACTTCAATAAAGCATTGGTTTGATTTATCATATATTCACATAAAATCATATTTCAGGCTCACAGAGACCCTAAAAACTAGCCCCATTACACAGATGAAGAGATGGAGGCCAGGGTGCTTACCTAAGTGACTTGTCCAGAGTCACACCACTGGTACAGTCATTCCCTCCTTTATCTGTGGTTTTGCTTTCCACAGTTTCTCAGTTTCAGTTACCCATGGTCAACTGTGGTCCAAAAACAATAAATGGAGAATTCTAAAAATAAAAAATTCGGGTTGGGGATGCAGCTCAGTAACAGAGTGCTTGCTTAGCATGCTCGAGGTCCTAGGTTCGATTCCTGTACCCCCCACACACCATTTATTATAGTATATTGGTATTATTCGTTGTTGCTATTGATCTTTTCCTGTGTCTAACTTATAAACTAAGTTTTATCATAGGTACATATATATAAGAAAAAAGTAGTATATGTAGGGTCCAGGACTATCCATGGTTTCAGGCATCCACAGAATGTCTTGGGGTACCCCCTCCCTCACATAAGCAGGGGTTACTGTGGTTGTTAAGACTCAGCCCAGGGGTTTCAACTCAGCTCTTCAGACACATAACCCAACGTTTTTCCCACTAAAACCCGGACTCCATGAAGATAAAGGCCTCACCAGCCAGGTACAATACTGTGAGCCTGAAGCCAAAACACTGCATTTTCTCTAATTACTAGTATTAAAACTGCAATTCAAGTTTGTAGCTTGGCCACTGGAGTCTGCAGCCCCAGGTCAAATTCCGAGTTTTGATGATTCTTCAATAGGCATACAAATTAAGGTGTAAAAAAATGGAAAGGACCTTGAATATTTTCTGTTTATTCTAGTTTTAGTGGAACTGGTAAAAAACAAAGGCCTTCTGTTTATGGCTTCCATGAAAATTTTAGATTTTACTTATGTTTTTATACCTTTTTTACTTTTAATTGCCATTTAATTTTTAAAATTAATGCATATTAATTGTAAAAATCAATGTGCTTTACTATGACATTTCTATTCAGTTTTTATATCTTAAGGATTACTAAATTTTCTCAAAATCAAAATAAAATAAAGCAAAATAGGGTTATAGCACATTCTGTTTACTGCACAAGCTAGGTTTTATAAAATGAGAAAAAATTATAAATAACTTCATATGAACTTGAGCAGTTTACTTAAAAACAAAAACAAAAACCTTTAGGCTGGGAGGCTGGGGTTTAGCTCAGTGGTAGAGCAGTTGCTTAGTATTTGCTTAGTACTTGCCTGGCTCTGGGTTCCATCCCCAGCACTGCAGAAACAAAACAAACAAACAAAAAACTTTTAAAAAATATTTTTTAATGGCTGCTACTAATTCTGTATATGGAACAAAAGTATTCCATTGATTGATTGGTTGTACTGGGGATTGAACCCAGGGGCATTCTACCTCTGAGCTACACCCAGCTCTATTTTATTTTTATTTTGAAACAGGGTCCTACTAAGTTGCTGAAGCTGGCCTCTAACTTACAATCCTCCTGTCTCAGCCTCTCAAATATTGGGATTTTAGGCATGTACCACCATGCCAGGCTGATTTCCACCTTAAAACATCCTGCCTAGGTGTAATAGATATGTGGCCAGAAAGTTCTTTTGCGAGGAAACATGGGTGAGGACGGAGGCCGCTGGATGGCCAGGGCACGTGTGCACGCCTCTCTGGAAGGCCACTTGGCTATCAGTGTGTGTGTGAGGCAGGTCCTGCTCATGAACTGGTGTGAATGCGGACGGCCACCACAAGGCCGTTCACAGAGAGGATACAGGGTAACTGACCCCAGGGGAGGCTGGCTAGGGGAGGAAACAGGCTCTCAGTATTCCTATCAATTTTGGATGACCCTACAGGGCAAGCTGGGCTACAGTGGCCAGCCCCTACCAGCCTCGGCCTCAGCCTCAGGGTGGAGAGGGAGAGGAGAGGGTAGGAAAAGAGGCTCCATTCAGTTATCTCCTGCACACGTTTCCATGGTGATGGCTCCGGAAGCTGCTCAGAACTTTCTCAGTGGAAACAAACAGCAGCTCTCATTCACCGCGGCCTGGGCCTGCTGGCCACACTGGCCGCTTGTGCAGTCCGGGCACAGAGGACCCCAGGGAGGGACACGAGGGCTGCGAGCCTTTCTTCTGTCAGCTGCTCTCAGGGACAGCAGGGGAGTCTGCCTCTGAAGGCCAAAGCTGCAGGAGCCTTGGGTATGGGGTGCACTTCCTCTCCTTGCTAGAGGCACAGCGAGCAGCCACCCCTCGGGGACACTACTGTGGGAGCAGCCTGCTGCCCTACTTCTCCCAGCAGGCAGCAGGGACAATGTGGTGGCCTGAATTCGGGTCCTTTCAATGGTGACCACCACCAGAGACACTTGAGCTTTTCCTCCCCACTTTTAATTCCTTTGTGGACACGGCTGATGAAAATGTTCTAATAGGTTATAAATATGATAACACTGGAAACTCAAGCTTTTCTGTATTCTCATTTTTAAACTCCCCAACATCTTCTTTGCCACATCCAGGCACCCTCCGCATCCGGAACTGCTCAGCATCGTTCTCCTTGGATGCTACAGTTCTGCCTGCCCTCAGACTGCTTTCCATCTCCCGCTCTGACTCTGTGGCTTTATTGGAATGAGCACATTGGCACCTGCTGGAGGTGACTCAGAAGCCAGGAAGCTCTGCCAGGGTGACCGGGATGATAAAATGACCCCTACTGCCATCAGCCGAGTGGCCCCCAAATCCTACCTGTGCTTGAAAAGCAGCACGCTTCAGTCTGACTGATGAGACGCTGGTTTCAGGCGATGCATAAAACCCACGTGGTTGCCAAAGAATCCCCCAGAAACATTTTTAACGTCTCCAGGGTTCCCCATCTGGAGACTCTAATCCTTTGGATCTGAGTGGGGCTTGAGGACCCATCTTTTCTGCAACTCTCCGGGTAATTCTGATGTGTGGATATGCTTGGAAGCACCCACTTAACCAAATAGAGACAGGGGAACACGTAACCCATCCTCCCTTCTCTATTCGTTCCTCCTATCCTTCTACTCCAGCACCTCCAAAGTAAAATAAGTGATAGTATAGTGAGATTTGCAGAAAAGAACATGGAACAATAAAATCGAGCAAGTGGCCAGGCCCCTTCAAGTGTTTCCTGGCTGTAAGCTTCTATTTAGACAAAGCTTCTCGATGAGAGGGTGGGGGCCAGGTGTGGCTTGACCATGTATCCCTGGCATGCAGGGGACACTCCTTAGGGACTTGACAACGGAATTAGCCCATGGATGAAGGGAGTTAGAGAGTGGAAGCAGAATGAAGGAAGGCCCAACCAGGTGCAGATCTTTCCTATCGCTGGCCTCCTGCCTCCTGGAGGCCTCAGTCGGCCTCCTCACGCTGACAGTGGTCCTTCTAACCTACAGAGGGAGCACCACGAGGCAACGCCTCCTGCAGGCCAGGCTTGGGCGCCACGCCCTCCCCCCCAGCAGCTGTGGGTACCCTCTTCCACCTGGAATTCATGGCCTCCTACTTGGCTAAGGGAACCCCAGTCATCCCTTGAGTGCCCACTTTTTGGGAACACGTGCTAGATGTGAAGTCTGACAAAGGAGTTGTTAATGGGTTTGGATCTGGAATGGACCTAGAAGCAGCAAGGTTCAGAGCTGAGGCATTTAAGCGATGATTGGGTCGGGAGGGCGCTGAGCTCATCGGTGGGTTCATCCACTAATGGCTGAAGGGACGACTGGAGGTGGGTCCTAGTTGGAGCAAGTAGGTCACTTCCAGCCCCTTCCCTCTTTCCTTGCTTCCTGCTGCCGTGAGCTGAGCAGTTTTCCCCTGCCACGCACTCCTTCCGGGATATCCTGCCACCCCTCAGGCCCAGAGCAATGGAGCTCACAGGCCACAGACCGAAACTTCTAAAACCATGATCCAAAACAAAGCTTTCCTCTTCTAAGTGGTTCTTGTCTGGTATTTGGGTCACAGCATCAAAAACCTGACTAACAGTAGCTCAGCTGGACTATGTCATTGAATTCTCTTCCCTGCATGGTTCCAGGCAGTCTCCTATGGGTCACAGTGTTCTGTGAGATCGTAAAGCAGAGTAGAGTGAGATCCACATTCTCTCTGGCCTTCAAGGTCAGGGCGGGCAAGAGACTGCAGTACTCACTTCCCTGCTGGGTGTGCTCCCTCGGGCTCTCTGTGTCCTGGACCCAGGGCTTGCTGGGTTCCTGAGGAGGGGTGCCAGCAACTCCTGCAGGTCCACTGACACTGAAATCGCATGGTCCTCAGCCCCAGGCCTAGCCCCAGAGAGCTCACCACCCTCCTCCTGCAGTTCCCTGTCCTGACAGTTCTCACACTGCGCTGTGATCTTCTCAGGCCTTCTGCAGATTCTGAGGGGACAGCTACCCTTCCAAGCCTCCTCAAGTTGCCAGGGCCAAGCTTATCTGTCCATGCAGCTGATACCTGATAAAGACTTTCAAAATTAAGCTTCATGAGCTGCCGAGGCCTCTCTGAAGTGCATCGCCTTTACTATACTGACGGGTGGGAGTGTGTGTCTGATAAGAAACCTAGCCCCTGCAGATAAACAGACCTGGATATGAAATCCAGCTCTGCCTGCCCAACCTCTGTGATCTTGATAAGTCATTTAACCTTCCTGAACCTTGGTTTCCTTAACTGCAAAATACCATCTACATTATAGATTTGTGAGGAGGATTGAAGAGATACACAGGGAGCACTCGGTAAATTCTAGGTGAGCCTTGTTCCTGCTGGTGTAGAAATGTGATTTATTTAGACCTTCCCAGTCCACAACTCTGGCCCGGTGTTCTGTTCACGTTTTTATGCTGAAGAGAGAATCAACTGCAGTCACCTCTGTATATCAAGCATTCCTGGTGGCAGTGCCCGTCCCCAGGAATTGCAGCAAGAGTGGGCCCAGCCTGCCCCCCACGCAGGATGCAGCCCCGGCACGTGGCCTCCAGCTGAGGCCGGGCCAGCTGGAGGCTCCTTCACCAGACAGTGAAAGGCAACAGGGTCTGCAGTTGGGAACAGCTGAGGCGGAGGACACAGGCACAGCTGCTTCTACCCCAGCCCTGCACTGTGGAATGTCGAGCCCCTCAAATATGCCGTGCGATGGAGCACACACGTGTGCATGCGCTTCAGCAAGCTGTGACCGCACAGGCTGGAAAATGGCTGTTGCTTCCTAGGGCTCCCCTACCCTTCATCCCTTTTTTGCAACATGGAAAAAGAAACTAAAGGTCATGTGGGAAGGGCTTATTATCAGTAAAAATGACCACCAATGAGCTCTGTCTAGGGCACCATCTGTGAAACAGGATGGATACCCCGCAGACACACTGCCCCCGCTGGAGGCAGTCTGGCATCTTGGAGAGGGGCAGGGAGGGGACAGGTGGCATGTGAGCACCTATCATAAGCCAGGCGCTGTGCTGGGGGTTTCGCAACCCTTGGGAAGACCTGTTACTGTGCTCGAACCATTAGGAAACAAAGGCTTAGAGAATTCCAATACAGTGTGCTTGATCACACAATCAGCAGAGCTTACATTCAGAGGCAGCTCTATCTGGCTGCAGAGTCAGGACCAGCAGAACCTGCAGAGCCCAAGCAAAATTGATAGATGTAAGGCATGCTTCAAGCTGGGTCAGAAAATGGAAGATGTCCGAGCTAGAGGGACCCTGGAGAGGCTGACTCAGCCCATCACTGTGGAAACGAGGGAGCTGAAGCCCACAGGGTGAAACAACCAAGATGAAGCGTCACAGAGAGGAGTGCACTCAAAGTTCCAGCTCCTGGCCAGTGACCGTGTCCCTGTGCCCTTGGCCCCTACAGATGGCCATCGGCAAATGGATGAAGGCAAATGAACACACGATACATACCGGAATGCCAGCCTTTCGTCCAGCCCACTTCTTCTCTGAAGCCTAACTTTGCTATTCTGTCTCTGCCTCTCACCCTGGTGAATGCAGAGAATCAACAATGGAGGCCCAGGTTGTCCCTGGTTCTCTCTGTGGTCCTGCTCTAACAAGCACATGTCTCCATTTCCTGGGAGGACAGTCAGCACCCACAAGGGCCACCTCCACCTCGACTGGACAGAACCGACTTGTTAATTTCCCTAAGGGCACAGGTCCCCGTGATTTCCTCACTCCCAGGGCCCAGGGCACTCATGCTCACTGCCCGTGGGAAGACACTGGTGTCCCCTCCTCACCCCACAGCCCTGTCACAAACAGGATGCAGAGACAGGATGCGTTAGTCTCAGCTCCAGGGGACATGGCTCGACCCGGATTTCCTTGCAATCTCGCGACCTCATCAGCTCTTCTCACTGCCTCTGGTCTAATTCCAAGGAGGAGTGATGATGTGCGGGATACAGACTCCACCCGTCCGTCCACCTCTATGAATGAGTATAGAGCTGGACCACAGAGGAGGAAAATCAGTGTGGTGCCCAACAGCAGACCCTGTCCTGGGGGAGCTGCTAGGAAGGATGAAGCCCGAGCCCCTCCCACCCCAGCCCCAGGAATGTGCTTGTGGAGACACAATTTACTAAAAGGAGAATAATTCCATGCATATTTCAAAAAGACCAGAAACAAAGTTACAAGAATTAAATTCAAGATTTTGTGCTTACTACTGTATAAAACCATCACAAATTTCCTCTCAAAATTGCACATTCTATCATTCATGTGAAACGTCTAGAATAGGCAAAATAATTATGATTTTTTAAGCTTTTACCAGTGATATGGGTGACATAGCTAAAGGGCATGTGGTTTCTTTTGAGGTGATAAAAATGGTCTTCACTTGACTGTGCTAATGGTGACACATGAACTGTAAATATACTAAACACCACAGATTGTACATGTTAAATGAATGAATTGCACAGGTAGATGTATGGTATGAGTACAAAATCTTAATAAAGTTGACTAATAACAAGAAAACACATGACCACATAAAAACCTGCATCAGTCAATCAATGGATAAACAAAACATGGTACGTACATGCATAAAGGAATAAAGTATAGATGATATTCTACAACACAGATGAACCTTGAAAATACTGTGCTAAGTGAAAGAAACCAGTCTCTTACAGACACACGTGCCTTCATTTCTGAAATAGCCAGAGAAGGTAAATGTATAGAGATGGAAAGTAGATAAGCGGTTGCTCAGGAGTGGAGGGGATGGGAGAATGGAGAGATGGTAGAGAAGGCACCAGGGTTCATTTTTGAATGAATAAATTAAAGTTGCTTGCGGTGACAGTGGCAAAACTCTGAATATACAAAAAAGGGGGGCCTCACATTGAACTGAACGGGTGAATTCCATGGGATATGAATTCCATCTCAAAAAAGCTATTACCAGAAATAAAATAAAATCACCTTCCCAATAAAATTGCAGGTTTAAAAAGTTTTAAAGATTTTTTCAATAACTACAGTATTTTGTATATATTTCTTTATATCGCACCTTTTTCTGGACAGCGTGTGTAGCCTACCATTTCTATTTTAAGAGGAAGAAAATGTGGGGAGACTTGAATACAATTACAGAATGGGATTAGGTGGGGAAAGGGGGACAGCCCTTAGAAACAGATTTGGGGACTAGTGGAAGCTATTATTTACTCTACTAAATGATTTTTCCAAGTGACTTTTTAATGTTAATATTTGCAAGCAGGAAATATTTCTTGTTACACTGCTATCAGTTTGGGGAGACGCTGACACCTGCTGGGTAACAGGTAAGAACAAGTCAGGTCTTCTATACAGCAATTCCAGTCCTGGGAACAACACACTGTTAACCTGATTTCAAAGAACTAAGCATATGAATTGAATTCAGTGCAGGTACTGAATGAGCTCTTGTTCTGTGTGAGCCACATCTGGGCACTGCAGAAAATCCTGAGAAGTTAGCCAGTCTTATCCTTAGGGCTCATACCACGCTGATTCATGTGGACTTGGACCAGAACACAAGCAACCAGAGCCACAGACAAGGGTATGAACTTGGGTCGGACTGGATCAGTGACGATAATAGACAAGATTATCGAACACTTACTATGTTGTGCTAGATAGCTTACCAAGTGATGTAAGTACTATAATTATCATCATCATCTTACAGTCATGGAAACTATAGACAGAAAGGTCAGGTAGCTTGCCCAAGCTTTGCAGAGCTGATATGGAAGAGCCTGAATTTGAACCCAGAGAGTCTGGCACCAGGCAGGGCCTCTTCACCACAAGGCCATAATGATGTGGATTGGATTGGGATGTTTGTCTCTAGCTCTGGGCAAGCTAGTTCTTCCCCAAAGTAGTATACACTTCAATGAATTTGTGAAAAATTAAATGGTAAAATATAATAAAAGTGATCAGCATAGTGCAAAATCCACAGAAATCGCCAGCTTGCCTCAACTCTGGATTAGGGATGGACTCCGGGGGGCTGAGACCAGAGCCGAGTTGCTGAGGTTGGTTGGAGTGAGGGGGAGATCATGGCGGGTGGTGGTGGTGGCGGGGATACAGAGCACCAACTAGGAGGAGCAGCAGGTTTAGAGGCTCTGCCTAGGGAGCAGGGACAAGGGCCAGGGGGCCAGGGAGATAGAAGGCAGAAGACGGAGAGGGGAGAAAGAGGAAGGCGAGATGGTAAGCACAGCCAATCTGGGGAGCAGCAGATACCTGAACAAGTGAACTGAAGTCCAGGAGGAAAAAGGGGGAGATGATGGAGACTTCTGAGGGGGAGAAAGGAAAGCTGACATAGTCAGGAGTCTTCAGTTCACCAGATGAAACCTGAGAGGGAAGCAATGCCCAGATGCAGACGTTCTAGAACATCCATCGATTACATTCTACCCTGTTACCCAGCCCGGAATGCTGCTTTCCAGGCCGCCTCTTACTTATCTGCCTTTTCCATCATATTATATGAACTGGGTCTTTTTCACTGTGAAATAGTTTACATGTAGTTGTAGGTAATGAAGGAAAGTGAAACTAAGCCAATGAATTTTCAACTCTGGTGAAAGACATAGTAGAAAACAAGTTATAAATACTGGCTAAGGTGAAGTTTTGCGATTTGTTTGGACTCTTCTTGCCTCTGCAGGTAAATAACTGAGACACAGCTTAGAGCTAGGTGAGAAAAGAACTTAGTCCTGCTTCTAAGAGAGCCAGAGTGTAGGTTCTGTTTATATAGTGCTAATGAACCTGATGGGCCCCTAACCTCTCAATTTGCAGAAGTAATACAATTATATGTACATTAGAATTGTAGCTTAGTGGTCAGGAACATGGGTACTTAACTGGAATCAAATTCAGGATCTGCCATTTAGTAGCCATGTAGCCAACTTATTACCTTCTCTGTGCTTCACGTTCTGTACTTGTAAACAGAAACAGCATTGCATGGAATCTCATAGTGTTGTTCTAAGTACTAAATGAGTCCGTGCTAAGTACTTAGATCGGATCAGTTCTTGATATATAGCAAACACTCAATAAACATTTTATTATTACCTGCTATTTCTTTTCTAATTCCCAATCCCTATGAAGCAACTCCATGAAGACTACGTCTATACAGAAACATACAAGACATAGCCAGATGTCCTTACCACCTACTGGCTTCCTTGAGCATACTGAATCTAGATATTCCTGACATATGGCTTATATGTTAAACATCATCTAATTTCCAGATGACTGTTTTATATGTATCCATATGCAAATAAAAGATTAATTTCTATGGAAAACACTAGTAGTTTCCTTCCCAATTTCCATTCTTCCTCAAGAAAAGAAGGCCATTTTGTTCAGGGCAGAAACATGCTCAGTCAAAAATACTTCTCCAAATTTCCTCATAGCTATGGTGGCTAAGTGACCCAATTATTCTGGATCCCCATTCTTTGCTTTACATTTCTCCATACCACCATTTGAAATACATAACTTCTTTCTATTCCGTCACTCTACCTTTCAATGTGAGCTGAAGTCGCTCGTTCTATGTGTGCATCACTATATCCTAGCACCCAGGACAGTGCCCGCCACACAAAGCTCAGTAAACAGAAGAAATGAACATGACAAACTGGAATGGGTTGGGTCGAGTTTCTAGGAAAGTTTTTAAAAGGATGTGCCTTTGAGCTGGGCATGGTGGCACACTCCTGTAAACACAGCTACTCAGGAGGCTGGGGCAGGAGGATGGCAAGTTTAAGGCCAGTCTGGGCGAGTTAGCGAGACTGTGTCTCAAAATAAAATGTTAAAAGGGGTTGGGGATGGAGCTCAGTGGTAGAGCACTTGCCTAGCATATGTGGGGCCCTGAGTTCCATCCCAGTACTGGGGGACAGGGGATGTGGGAGGGGGGAATGTGTCTTTGACCTTGGCCCTACTGCATTCTTCCTTCACTTGGCGGTTTCTTCTCACCTAGAAGATGCTGCAGCCACTATGAAGCCACGGGGATGAAGAGAAAAGGGAGGGGGCACGGAGTGGGTTCCCAATGGCCTGTTGAGCCGCGGGGCCTGCCTGGGACCTACCCATGGAACAAAAACCTGTCTAATGAGTCCCATATTGTTTATTCCACTGTGGGTCCGGTTTTCTGTTTTTCATAGCTAACCTCATTCCTCACAGAGAAAGCTATTTCCCAGCTCTGTGGGCCTCCCTTGGCCAGGCCGTCCAAGGCTGTGATACCCCAGGTATGTTAGAATGCTGGCTCCCGTCTCCCCCACAAAACACCTACCACCTCCACCTCTTCTGGTTGGAGCTAACTTCCTGTAACTTAAAACTCTGAACCCTGTTCAATGCTAAATACCAGTGGGGAGAAGTGTATTTTTTTAGAAATGGGCATTTGCATTATATTCATGCCATAATTCATATCTCCCTTAAATGGGAGGGAGGCTACGTGTGTGGGGTCCCAGAGACAACGGGGGTAGACTGTGGGTCTGGAACTCACAAGCCCCGTGCTCTAGTTCTGGGGTGCCTGTCCCTCTCCCCCTCTGTCTCTAAGGCTGTGCTGCTGCAGGACGTGCCTGCATTTGTTTACTGAGTTCTCTTGCTTTTTGAATAAAAAGCAGAAGAAAATTTCTGCCCATAAAACAACACTGTGAGTCAGAGTGGTATTTTGCTTGGCAGACACGTTGCGGGCACTAACCAGACATATCCAACTGGTTTGCCCGGCCATCCTCTGCAGCTTTAATATTCAACAGCAAAGCCACCAGCAAGCACTCTGATGGGAGGAATAGTGGGATTTTCCATTTGAAAGTATTTGCATTTTCAAGTATAATAAATAAATTTTTAACATAAACAGGGCATCAAACCTACTCAAACTAAAATCCAACCTAGGGCTTTTCAGAGTGATACCTTATCCTTAAAAATAACCAAACCAAAACAAATCAAAAAAAGACCTCTTAGGAAATTTAATCTAAAATAATCATCAATTTAAGATTAAGTATTACCAGTTTGCAACCATTATGTTAAATATTGATTCAGGCAAGAATTACTGAATCAATTAGGTAAAAGTTTGATGCAGAACAGGATATTTACACAGTCTCAGATTACCTCCCTACAGAATATTTATTCGTTGTAACTTCTCAGGGGAAATCTGGCAGATACCACCTCAAGAAAACCATCAAAATTCATGGGGCAAAGATATCATGTGCTCCCCGATGCAAAGGAAAACAACAACAACAGCAAAGAAACCCCAAGCAAGGAATATTCACAAAGCAACTAGCCTACACTCTTAAAAAATGCCAAATCATAAGAAACTGAGAAGTGCTTTCAGATTAAATGTGACAAAAAAGACATGACATGTAAATGTCAGGAGTAATTTCTCTTTTAAGTACTTGATTGGGGGGAATGATAAGAGACATTATTGGGACAATTAGACAAACTTGAATAGTAAATATATATTAGGAAAAGTCATTACTAAATTTCCTGCATTTGACAATCAGACTATAGTTCTGAAAGAATGTCTGTGTCCTCAGGAAACAGATGTTGAAGTATTTAGGGATGAAGGTCATGATGTATACAACTTACTCTCAAATGGACTAGCGACAGTAATAATTAGTGGTATTGTGTGTGTGTGTGTGTGTGTGTGTGTGTGTGTGTGTGTGTGTGTGTGACAGAGAGAGAGAGAGAGAGAGAAAGAAGAGAGACAAGACCATGCATGTATGGAAGTTCACTGCACAATTCTTGCAACTTTTCTGTGAGTTCAAAAATTTTCAAAATAAAGTTTTCAGAGTTCAAAGAATATCATAGGTGTCAAAACCCCTTAAAAGGGGAATGAAGGATGGAATGTTTTAAAATTTTCAAAAGGTTTAGAAACACACGAGTCTGGACTGCGTAAAAGTACAGAAGCAAGTTGGCGGTCTGAGAGATGGAGAGGTTGGGGGCTGTCAACAGAATGTGTGTGTTGAAAATTCTTTGTTAACCTCAGGAGGCCGCCAGTCTCTCTCTTGGCCACAGGAGTCATACCCTATTCTGCTAAGTAAAGAATACAAGCGTGGAAAGAATGGCTCCCCACAATTGAGGGGAAGGCGGACTACCCAGCCCAACTAGGTCAGTACAGATTTGATGAGTCACTTCCTCCGAGGAGGAAGGGCAAACATCACTTGTTTCCTGAAGGATTCCCAGATTCTGAGAGAACACCTGAGCTCTCAGCCTGAACTGTGCTACCTACATATCAACCAGGTCAGGAGACGCCACGGCCTGTTCACTCAGTGCTTCAACACCACCGCATTTTAGTCAGTCACAAAAAATGAAGGGTCAGATGTTCTCCCTCATATGCAGAAGCTAGGGAGAAACTGGGACACAGGAGGGACTCCAGACAAAGGAGAATCCTTAATTAAGTGAAGGAGGAGACCTAACTGAGGGAGATGGGAGGGGGGAGGAAGACTGGAAGAGGGAAACACCTCAATGGACATGATGTCCATACACAGAAGTATCAAAGCCGATCACTGTGCTGAGCAGGGGAAGCTGGGAGGGGGAAGGCGTGGGGTGGGAGCTGGGGGAGGCTCAACGAGTGCTGTGTGCATGCATGCCTCTACCACCCTGAACTGCATCAAGATATATGATTACAATGCACCAATAAAAAAAAAAATCAAGGTCAACTTAAATTTCCTGTCTACTTCCGCCTCCACATGACTAAGTTCCTGGGAGGCTACAGTGAAACGAAAACAGAAGTTCCT
Organism: Glis glis; assembly: GCA_004027185.1. Lineage (NCBI taxonomy): Eukaryota > Metazoa > Chordata > Mammalia > Rodentia > Gliridae > Glis > Glis glis. Next base: position 21,275 of record PVJS01008698.1, read on the forward strand.
AATATGTGCACATTTGTCCTTTGGCTCTGAGTGGGCTGTGGCCTGGTTTGTGCTGGCTGGTCACCCCTGCACCTGAGCTACGGGCCCCTTCCATTCAGCACTGTAGCCTTCTGGCAACGCGGCCTCCCTCCCTGAGGCGGCCTTGGTGCCAGCCGCACACACGTGGACGGATTAGCAGAGCTGTGCTCTAAAGCACACACACACGCTCTCCTCACGTGTGCTTTTCATTCCAGAAATACCTCGCTCCGAAACCACTTCTATGCCTCACTTGGCACGAAACAGTGCAAGTGGCTCTGTGCCAGAGGAAGTGTCTGTTTAGAACCGTGGACTTTCTTTAAATTTCTTTACCTCAGAAGATCATAAATAGAACATTCTAGAATAATTACAATGGAATAAAGTAGAAAAGGGAAAGGTCATAGAGCAAAACAAAAAACATTTGCTTTGTTTTTGTGGGTTTTATTTTTTTTAAGTTGCCTAAAAGAAATACTGAAAATATAAGATAAAGCATAGCATTATCTTCCAGGAGAGTAGAAATTACAGGGTCCAAGTTAGGACAGGGAAACAAAAATATTGCCTGTAGCAGGAAAGGTTAGCCGTGAGCATTTGCCAGCCTCTGAGACATACGTTCATTCTTGTTTTAAGGTCACCTGCCAAAATGCAGGGGAGGATCTTAGTTCTAATTGTTGTTTTATTTCGGAAGGCATTTTATTTTTGTCCTTTGCTTGTTTATGACTTGCATCCTATGTTAAAAACTAAGGTAAGATACGAAAACCCATTTCATCTGACTTACCTGTCCTTTCTCTTCTTTCCAGGTATATGTTTGGGGTTCCCTCACAATAAGCCATGTGAGGAAACTCTTCTCAGAAGCCTCAGGCATCACCGATTGGATTATAAAACACATTCTCAGCCAACTCCATACATGGACACACACGACATGCAAAGGAAAACAACACCCAACTCCAGACTACGTAGGCGCGCCACTGCCCGCTTCATTTCCACCAGTGTGGACCTTAAGACACCTTCGTGGAACCTGGGGCGCTGGGCAGACGCGGGAGACTTACTTTCTTTCCACTTCTGGTGTTGACACGGCGCTACAGAAGCCAAGCGACTCCTACAAGAGAGAAGATTCGCAGGTCAGTGCGGGCGGAGCAGCGGGCTTCGTCTGATATTCATACAGAATGTCACTTAAGAAAAAAGGGCAGAGGCAAAAACAGAGGATTAAAGTCACTGTGCTTACTTCGATCTGGGACCGCAGCTGAAGTGATGTGGGGCTGGCGTCGGGTTTCTCCTAAAACAGAACAGATGCCTGTTTAATGAGACTCCCAAACGTGGCACACACCAGAAAGACAAATAGACGTGTAAGAAGAGATGGGAGGATTTGGGAAATGCTGGGCTATATGGCAGGAGGAGATGGCGGAGATAAATAGATTTTCTGGAAAATCCAAAGTACTTTTAAAAATGAGAACCTTGGCCTCTTAAAATTGAATTGTTTACCAAACTTCGCTGCTAGACCCTGCTGACAATTTTATTGCAGAAAAATGCAATTTAACCGAAGGGTCTTAACAGCTAATGGTGAAATAATTCTCTGGATATACTTAGACCATCCTAGGACACTGAATTTACAGCAACTATTTCAAGTTCAGCTTGTTTTCCATAAGGAGGGAGTCCCAACCTGATTTTAAAAGTTCTAAATGTATTCAAAGAACTCAGTAATGAAGGGCTTGTTTTAAGTTTCTTAAGAAAACAAAGCTATCAGGATGTTATCTTGCAGCCCTAAAATTTACCACATTCCTAGAATAAAAACAAACTGGCCTATCTGAAAATTACAAACAAAAACTCTCAGCATGCAAGTGACAAATGGAATATAAAATATAAATGGGTGATACTATGAATTTATTGAAAAATCATTAAATCATAAAGGAGAGGTAGAGAATCAAATAATTTTAGAGATAAAAACCATGAAGCAAAACACCCGCATTTTATAGTTAAACACACCGAGTCCCTCTGAAAGTAAAACAAATGGGAGAGGAAAGCCAGTTGCCTGTGATGAAAATAACGAGTTGAAATGACTTTGGGCAGAGAAATAGGAAAGTTGCACTACAAAAAGTTTTAGACATAATTATGGGGAAAGAACAGCTGTTTTAGCACACAGAGCTCAGAGAAACACACCGATACTTTGTGTAAGTAGAAAGTAATTCTCAGTTGATGGAGGTGTAAATAAAGGTCCTCATCAGTGTAGTCCACAGACAGAGGCTTCCTCATCACCAAGTTGCAAGCAGGACTATTATGGGCTGTTTTAGAGGAAGCCCTAATTATCACTAACATTATACGAACTTGAAATACCAGGCTGATTAGGATTTCTCCAATAATCCTATTGTGATATCCTTAGCCACTGTTGTATTCTTCAGGCTTGCACATGCACTATAGGAACTGATCTGTTAGTCCAGACAAACATCCAGGAAGGGGGCAGATTATCTCCTATGATGTAACCTCGTGTGCAGCTCATTGCTCAATTCATCCAAGTTGCCTCAATCACAAAACTATCACAAAATAATGCTAATACTGAAACAACTTTTGCTAAAATACCAAAGTATTAATAAAATATATACAACTCAGAGTAAAGTTACAGATGTAGGCAGGTAGCAGGGATCCAGGGCAACTATGGATTATCAAAGTGAACGTGCTTTCATGCAGGGTTGGGTGGTGGGTTCCCGGGACCTGCAGCAAAATAGTGTGGTTGACAATACCGTACTGTACCCCCTGAAACTGCTGGAAGGGGGTAGTGATGTGGGGTTTTCGTTTTGTCTTGTTCTTAACCATACTGAAAACAACAAATGTTCTAGCATGAGTAAAGCTAAGGGTGGGATGATCGTGGACCAGTAGCCCAAACGTGAAAAGTGTCTTAACAAACTGGCAACTCACTCTCTCCCTAGTCTCAGGCTCTTGTTTGTTATAAAAAGATATCAGAAGTCAGGCGTGGTAGTGTATGCCTGTAATCTCAGTACTTGGGAGGCTGAGACAGGAGGATCACAGGTTCAAGAACAGCCTCAGCAACTTAGCGAGACCCTGTTTGAAAAGAAAAAATAAAAAGAGCTGGGTAGCTCAGAGGTAGAATGCTTCTGGGTCCAATCCCCAATACCAAAGCAAGCGTGCGCACACACACACACACACACACACAATCAGAGTGGTTTTAGCCCCCTCCCCCCGAAACTTCTCTCTCATTAACCTCCTCCTGGTTTTTATTTGTTGCCATTGTTAATAATTTTTATATTTCTGTACCAACCTTGATACACCATCTTTACAAAATAGCATATGGAAAACATTTCAGTTACATTCTAAGTCCAACTGATAGTACATAAGACTCAGATGTAGTCAATAAAGGGGATATATACTAGGGACGTTCCTGGTGCTTACAGACCAGTCGGGATGCCCTGATTCTCAGGCTTTTAGAATCACAGAGAAATCTACAAACTTACACAGCAAGAGATTAGCAAAAGTCTTTATCCTAAGTCTTCCTGTTCCAGAGTTGGTAGAGAAACCTCGAAATGATGATGAATCTGCTAGTTCCTCTCTTCTTTTAAATTTTCTCTGAAACTGCAATGTAACAGCCAGTCCATCTCCTTCCATAACCATCAATAAAAATGACTGTTTGAACACACCTCTCCCATTCACACCTTTTCTTTAGGCTCTAAATTTCCACCTCAATAGGTAATAGTCCCCGATAGGAAATGATCTTTTATTATCTATATCTACCTGCATTTTTCTAATAGGTTTTGCTTGTTAAATGTATAACTTGTCAGGCCACATCACAAATTTAATCCTAACAGTCTATTTTACAAAACATAACTGTTCTTGCAGGCATAGCGGCTGCTTGTAGGCAATCCATATTAAGTGTTTGATGCTCAAAGAGTAACACTTTAAACGTTTCAGCTTTTTATGTTAACTTGCTACTTATAATAGACATTTGATTGTGTTTTAGCTAATTTTTTAGGAAACTGGTTGTGGGTATAGTTTGATGCACAATACATTAAAATTCATTCTGTTAAAATAAGGGTGCCAGGTAATGTTTTCATGCAGAACATTCGTTGTATCAGTGACAACTTATTGATGCTGAAGCAGATCTCATTCAGGGATTATTTCCAGTGGTTTTTAAATTTTTTTCTCCAGAACATGCAGCAAAATAATTTCTTTTGGGGTGTATCTTATTACTTTTATTGCTCAAGGAAAGAGACTAATCATCGGTTAGAGGCATTTTTTAGAATAAACACATCCTGCAGTAAAAATATTATGCAACTGAGAAGTTTGTAAAATTATCCACTAAGGTAAGGACCTATATGATGCTTGGAGAGAAAACAGAAGGGACTATTATTTTATTATTGTGAAACCCATGGGCATCACATGATATCACATGTCACATGATATCAGTGATAAAAGTGCAGAAGAATAATTGGTATCATGTACCTGTGTATACTATGAAATATTTAAGGCATAAAAATATATAATAAGCTGGGTGTGGTGGCGCACACTTGTAATCCCAGTACTTGGGAGGCTGAGACAGGAGGATCACAGGTTCACGGCCAGCCTCAGCTACTTAGTGAGGCCCTCTACAACTTAATGAGACCCTGTTTCAAAATAAAGAATAAAAAATAGGGCTGGGGGTGTAGCTCGGAGGTAGAATGCCCCTGGGTTCAATTCCCAGTACCGCAAAAAAAAAATATATATATATATATATATACACACATATATATGTATATATGTACACACAAACACATATATCAAGTATATATAATAAAAATATAGCAAATGTGTGTGGACCTTCACAGAGCTGGAGAAATAGAATATATAAACAGAGTTAAGGCTAGCTGATGTTCTGATATGCACTTGGATAAAACAACCCGCATGCAGAGTAGGAAGGAAGTCACACATGGAAGGAAGAAGTGCTGGGCAACTTTTCATTCTGTTTATCAGCAAGAAACAGATTTTTTTTCATGATACAATATGGAGTGAAATAGCGGGATGGAAGCTGACAGAAGGAGGGCAGCAACGTGTGCCGTAACAAAGCGTGTGGTTTTCATGACAAAACAGCAGGGACTCAGGCTTGAATACTCCTTGACATCCTGCTTCTCTCTCCAGACCCCAGAATCCACTACCCCGAATTCAACGAGTATAATGGGGAAAGGGGCAGAGAGGCACAGTTCTAGGAATCCAGGAGGAGGTGGACATAAAGGGGGAAGGGAAGATAAAGGAAAAAGAAAATGTAAAGAGATGCATCTGACAGCCCAGGCCCAGCTACTTTATTCAAAAAGCAAGTGATAATCCACAGTACAATTCCTAATTTGGAAGTCATCATGTTGACAGCAACAGCAGAAATTTGGAATACCATTAGAACACAGTCACTGAGTATCTATGTATCTTCTGAGCATGGTATGGAAAGAAATGATCATGAGAAATAAGATTCTTCACTCTCTCACTAACATACACTGGCTGCTGAGTTACTACTGCTGTGTAACAAATCATCCCAGACGGTGGCATAAACCAACAAGCATTTTTTGATGCTCACAGATTCTTGGATAAGAATTCAGAATGACAACAACGAAGATGGCTCGTCTCTGCTCTAAGCATGTGGACCTGAACTGAGAGGATTCAGAGGCTGGGGGGTGACTGGATGGGTGGGCTGGACTCACTGGGAAGCTCGCTCACGCACAGGCCTGGAGGCTGATGCTGGCTGACAGCTGAGACCTATGCAGGGGCAACGACAGGCGGGAACACCTATGTGTGTTCCACATGGGGCTGCAAAGGTTGCTGGGGCTTCCTCACAACCAGATGTGGAGGTGCAAAAGGAAGTATTTGGAAAGAGCCAGGCAGAGCTATATAACCATGTATAACACAGCTTGACATAGTATGCCATCTGCCAGAGTCACAAACTCTCCCGGGTACAACAGGGTCCATGGCTCTGATCTCTTGGTAGAGGAGTGTCAAAGTCACATTGTGAAAACAGCCTAGGATGGCAGACATCGCTGTGGGTGGCTTTGGGAATTACAGTCTGCACACTGACTGCCAAGAAGGTAGGCATGCTCGTAAGTTCAAAATAAGGAATGAGATGAGACCATTTATTCATGACAATGTCCATAAGGATAGTTTTGTGATTTTTACACGATAAGGTAAAGCAGATGCCTTCGTGATACAATTCAGCCTGAATTTAGCATTTAAAGGTGGAAATACTGCACTTGGGGGGCTTCTATCATTATCTCTCTGAGTTCAAATTTATATAGAAAATCTCAAATACACAAAAGAGAACCGTATAATGAACTCCCAAATTTTTATCACCCAGCTCCAACAATAACCACCTCATGGCCAATTTTGTTTCATCCATACCTCCACCCATGGTTCCACTCAGAGAATCCCAGACACCAGATCATGAAACATTACAAGTTTTCTTTTTTTTTTTTCGGTACCGGGGATTGAACCCAGGGACGTTCTACCTCCGCGCTACACCCCCGGCCCTATTTTTTTATACTTTATTTTGAAACCGGGTCTCACGAAGTTGCGGAGGACCTCACTAAGTAGAGAGAGAGAGAGAGAGAGAGAGAGAGAGAGAGAGAGACAAGGAGAGAGGGAAAGAGAGAGAGAGAGAGAGAGAGAGAGAGAGAGCTGAGGCTGGCCACGAACCCGGATCCTCCGGTCTCTGCCTCCCAAAGTACTGGGATTACAAGCGTGCGCCACCATGCCCGGCGAAACATTACAAGTTTTAATAGTAATAATTAGCTATCAGGGCAGGCACAGACAAGACCTATAATCCCAGCTACTTGGGAGACTTAGACAGGAGGATCCCAAGTTCAGGGGCACCCTGGGCAACTTAGTGAGATCCTCTCTCAAAATAAAATAGAAAAGAGGGGCTGGGATGCAGCTCAGAAGTACAGCATCTGTCCAGCATGAACGAGGCCCTGCCTTCAATCCCTAGTGACACGAAAGAAAGAAAGAAAGAAAGAAAGAAAGAAAGAAAGAAAGAGAGAAAGAAAGGAAAGAAAGAAAGAAAGAGAAAGAAAGGAAAGAAAGAAAGAGAAAGAAAGAAAGAAAGAAAGAAAGAAAGAGAAAGAAAGAAGGAAAGAAAATTACTAAAGGGTTGGAGATGTAGCTCATGTGAAGTGCTTGCCTAGAAAAGCACTACTGTTTCTCAAGTGTGAATATATCATTTTTTAAAGTTTGAGTATGTATGGTATGCCCATTGACTTCATATTTGACAGAGTATTCTAAGCAGGAGTGAGAAATAACTCCTAATTTGGCCTATGTTCAATATGATGGTCCAGAATTACATAGGAGATCTACACAACACTGAACCTGAACCTATATTTCTAAGTTAGGGCAGTAAGAACTTAGTTGAAATTTTAAAACATAAAATTTAAAATAAAAAAATGGATGTGTGAAATTTGACCTATGAATTAAGCCACATATGGCTTAGTTAAGAAGCACTAGTATCATTAACATTACAAATGCTTAAGGGACACTTCCCAACTTACTGAAGTAGAACAGTAAAAACTAAACCAAAATAATCAAAATATTAATACATCCAACACATATGCATACACATTTGTATACATGCACACACAGGAAAAAGCCCAAGAGGATATACACCAAATGTTAAGAGTTACCCATGCTTCTATTCTCTGCATTTTTTATAAGAATATAGTCTTATATTACTTTCATTATTTTTCTAAAGATAGAACAGCTTAAACATATAATCTTCAGATTCTGCATATGTTTTTATAGATGCAAAAGAAAATATGTAAAGATTCTTCCAGAGGCCACTCTATTTCCCAATTCTGAACATGTCTTGCAAGCATATATTACTTTTAAATTTTTAAAACATAATAAAAGGCCCCAATATTAAGTTAGATAAGTTATATCACAACAATCAAATTTTAAAAACTACCTAAGAAACATTAAAGCCTAATTTCTCTAATTAAGTCATACCCTGTATTAAAATACTCTCTTGAGGTGTTAAAATTCTTAAACAAGTATCATAAAAAAGATGTATGCACTCAATAATAACAGAAAAGATCCATACTAAAATCATCTCATACTCATATTTTGGCTAACATATAGTACTACATAGCTTTTAAAAAATAAATCAGGAGATAGAGATATAATTCAGCAGTAGAACACTTGCCTAGCACGTGTGAGGAGCTGGGTTCAATCCCCAGCACCACAAAAAAAAGTCAGATAATAACAACAAAAAAATTTACTTTGAGGGAAAGTCCAAATCCATTTCTTGTCAACTTACATAATCTGTAGAAACAATAGTTCCCTAGATGTTCATATGTCTAACATAGAAGCAAACACACACACACACACACACACACACACACACACACTATACATACACACTTCAAGATAAAACCAGTGGTTTGCCAAAATGAAAACATATGTGTGCTTTCATTTGCTCATCCATGAGTGTGCACACACCCAAACACACATGCACCTTTAGCTGCACTAAAGGGTATGGGTCAAATATAAAACTAAGAATCTGAGCTTAAATGACTATATTTTATCCTAAAGTACTCTACCCATTGTGCAGTATACCGGAGTCATAACCCCACCACCACCACCAAGGGCAGAATAAGTTCCTGGAAAACAGATATCAGGCCCTAGTCCCCACTCCAGCTTTGTTTCCAGCTTCTTGTGGAAATCCACACTTCTCCCTTCCTTTCTGCTGCCAGGATCCCATGCCAAATGAATTTTACAGCTGGAAAAGCCCAAGGCATAAACCTCCCTGTTATTCCAAACACAGAGAGGGAGAAGACCAAGCGCCCACCAGCTCCACTTAGGGCCAAGTTCTCCTCCTCCACTGGGTCAGGAAGGAGGAAGTGGAAAAAGCCAGACACCATTGCTTGCTTACAACCTGAGCTGAAAAGTAAAAATGCTGGTGCGCTGGATTCATGGAGGGAACCTGGCTCCACACTGCTGCGGGAAGTTGCTCTGGTGGGAGATTTAGAAACTCTTTACAACGAGACTGTAAGGTTGTGATTTCTTCTCGTTGACAAAGTATACCACATTTGACCTCAGCAGAGATCCTTACCAAATAACCTAGACAAATAGTGAAAGGCACTGGTAAACTCTACTTACACCAAAAAAGCTAGTCTTGACATTTATTTGGTTTCCATCTTACTACAAATGAATCCACACCACCAAATTCCAGTAGGTTATTTCTCAACGTTTAAAGCAGGCCTCTTTCCCCCAGATTTAAACGTAAAAATATCATCACATCTTTATATTTCCTTGAAAATCAAACTCCCTGTTGACAGAGTCTTGTGAGTCCAAGCTTGGACTCCTGGGACCTCTCACCCCTTCCCAGGGAGGCTGAACGCCCTTCCCACAGCCCTCTAGAGGAGCTGCCAACCACGGGGCCAGTGCAAGGCAGTCCTGGATGTGGATCCCAGTGTGACCTGAAATTCAACGTACCTGAAATTCTAATTCTCATCTGTGTCTGGAAACCGCCTCCCCTCTTGTCTGACTTCTCTATATTGCAGGCAACCAATGGGACAGCTGTTCATTTGACTAGGACTTAAAACTCAGCACTGTCTTTAGTCTTTTCCCTCCCCATTCAATCAGCGACCAGGAGCGCTTGCTTCTCTCTCCCCAGGGCTTCTTGCATCCATCCACCTCATTCCACTTGAGGTCCTGGGGCTCACAGGTACCTGGACCACCACTGTGGGTGGAGTGGGAGGTGTGTGTGGGAGCTGGGAGTAGTTCCAGTCCTGCTCCCACCACAAAGAGACCTTCAGACCTCAATTTTATGTTGGGTAGAGTGGATTGGTTTTTCCAATGGCCATGAAAGACAAATGAATCATGTGATCATCTGTAGTTTCTTTTTGACTGTAAAACCCTATAGTCATGCATCCAATCACTATTAGCAAAGAAATATTGAAACAGTACTCCGAAGTCCTTGCTGCCCCAAGACCATTAGCATCAGCATCACCTGGGACCTAACTATAAATGCTGTCTTGGCCACCCAGCCCTCTGGATTGAAATCCCCTGTGGTCTTCATGTCCATTTCGACATGAGAAACACGCTACTCTGTGTCATTTCTGGGTTCCAAACCTTTAAAAAAACACAGTTCTCACAGGATGAAGTCAGCATTTCTAAAGACGAAGCCCCTTCACAGAATGGCCCCATCCTAAGCCCTCTTCTGAGTGAACACTAAGGGTGCAGTGTGCTCTCTCCCCTGAGCACACTCGGAGCCTGGTGTCTCCTTCCTTACCATCCAAACTCTATCCATCCTTTAGATCCAACTCCAACCCCCCCAATACACACACCTTTCTGTCAAACTTCTCCTGCCCACCTGTACCTTAAATGATTCACTTGAGTATGGTCAAAACAATAACCACGTACATGTGTATTTGTTACGTGTACCTGTGGTAGCAATCCTTGCTATCTTATTTCCTCAACTAGACTACGAATGCCCTCATTACAGGGATTCATTATCCCTCCACAATTCACCTGAACCTATTTATTGAGCCCTTAGTAGATGCTAGGTTCCTGATTAAGTGCTAAATGCACACAGCATGGGTCCCTCCTGACACGGACACTGCTTTCTACAGTCTGGCACAGGCCCTCTGCACAGAAGAGGTACAGATGTGTGTCTGTTGGGTTTTTGGTTTTTTTGTTTGTTTTTGTTTTGTTTTGTTTTGTTTTGTTTTGTTTTGTACTAGGGATTGAACCCAGGGGCATTCTACCTCTGAGCTATACCCCCAGCCCTATTTTTTATTTTCTATTTTGAAATAGGGTCTCACTAAGTTGCTGACAGTTCACTAAGTTGCTGAGGCTAGCCTTGAACCTGCAATCCTCCTGTCTCAGCCTCCCAAGCACTGGGATTACAAACGTGCGCCACCACACCCAACTTGTATCTGTTGATTTTATTTGTTTAAATCTGATCACTCTGAGGGTAAGTTTGACTTCTGTTAATGTGTGTCTACAAGTTCACTGGTTCGGACATGTGTTCTCATGTCTTAAGATTTACTTTGGGATTGCAGAGTTACATCATTCAGCAAATATTTCTTAAAAGATCTCCAACTTAGATCTCTAAGAACTTAAAAGAAAATGTTGTGCTGTTTAGTCACTTTGAAGGGAAACCCAGCAGCGGCCTGTGGATTTCCGCATCCAGTCCTGTCTTTTCATCTCTCCCTGTCTCATCGCACCCACGTCCTTTCTTTCCTAGGTGAAATAGGAAATTCAGTCAACTTCCTGGCTTCCGTAAGTTCACGGCGTGGTATACAACATTTTTTCAAATGACTGAAAGAGAATGGAAAAGTACTCTTATCCTATCATATCAACGAACAAGGCCCTCAAGGGGAAAAGAGACAAAATCTTTTTGTACAGCAGAAGAATTCTATTCCACTATCTGCAGCCTTAAAACCCACCCATAATTAACAGATCAGTGAGTTTCTAGAAGCTTTGACAAGAAATAAGCCCTAAAGTGACAATTTCCACCTGGTCATTAATGCTCTGTGGATAGATAATTGAGTCTTTTGTTGTATCCGTCTATGCTCTGCAACTATTAGTTACATATTTATTTAGATCTCTCCATGTTCCAAGAAACATTAAGATGGCTTATGGGAAATGAAATTGATCAGATTATGTATGTGTATGTACAAATATGTAACAGCGAATCTCACTATTATGTATAATCATAATGTACCAAAAAATAAAACAAAAGGGTTTTATGAAACTAGAGTTCAATGTTACGTGATACAGTAAAACTTTAAAGAGCTAACAGGGTATGGTGGTACACACCTGTGATCCCAGTACTTGGGAGGCTGAGACAGGAGGATCGAAGGTTGGAGTACAGTCTCAGCAACTTAGAGGAGCCCTCAAGAACTTAATGAGACCCCATTTTAAAACAAAAAATAAAATAGGGCTGGGGGTGGGTTCACTCCCCAGTATCCTCCCCCACAAAAAAGAAAAGACATTTAAAGAGCTGATTTAAATTATACAAAGGAGGGAGAGTCAGGATTGGAAAGGAAAATAAATTCAGGAATTAGATTAGTTCACAAAAGTAGGGTCATGAGATACTACACTGGGGACGGACCCAGAATCAATTATGAGATTGATGGCCCACATTTTATGTGTTTAGATACTCACAGGGCATCTGACTTTCTGCTAGTGAGAATTTCTCTGGCCTCAGGCAGAGGGAAAGCTACATGGTACCCAATGACATTGCCAGTAGGTTCCTGCAGAACTCACTGTGCCCAGTGAGGGTTTTAACACAAGTCAAAAATTGAGTTTAGTCTGAGTAAACTGAGGGCCTCCCAAGGGGAAGTCCTGAGGTGCAGGGGCCAAAATCAGGCCGAGGAGATGGCAGGAAAACTCTACCATCTTGAAGCATGGTTGTGGGAAAATACATGGGAGTCACTAAAAGTTGGATGAATTGATTAAATTCAGAGAAAACTTCAATCTAACAGTGTAAGACTTGGTGCTCTCTTGCCTCATTTAAAACAGCAAGACAGTCTGGCTCTTTAACTTCTAAACTGTCATAGAAAACAATGTGCTGGATCTTTTAGGCTACAACCTTGACAACGCTGACTGAGCGCATACCATGTCCTGGGCATCTGGCACAGGGGCAAGAATAAAACCAGGACATGGCAGCAGATTGTCTCAGCAAGACATGAGCATCATGTCAGAAAAGCACGCTTGGTACTATGAAGAAGCCAATATGAGGGTCATATTATGTCATATAAATGTAGATATTAATTAAAAGGCACAGTTGTCAGTGAAAATATTTTGACTATCCTTTAGAAAAGACTACAAGTTCTATAATTCATTTTTTTTCTTCTAACTTTATTAGCAGGACTCAACTTACTGCCACTAACCTACAGATGGCCACACAGTTCCCAGAGGTAGAGACTTTGACATCAGCCATTCTGGATGGATGTCCCCATCCATGGAGATGAGCCACCCTCCCTGATCTCAGACCACGCCCACCAAGTGAGAGCTTGCAAGGGCATCAGGTGGCTTACTCATGGGGACTGAAGGACATGAGGTAAAAGGGCAGGAAGCAAGTACGTGAGCCCACTTCCTTTCATTTTCTCTCTGTTTCTTTCCATCTCCTCTTTCATCTAATCATTCTTTAAGTTTAAAGCTATTATTGAGCATAGACCTTGTGCCAAGCACTATTCTAGTCAACAAGGATCCAAGAGTAAAATAGACAGTTCCTGCCTTTATGGGCTCCCACTCCAGTGACTGTGCTATAGCTTGGATGTTGAGTGTCCCCCGAAGGCCTGTGCAGTAAAGGTTTGGTCCCCAGGGTGGTGCTACTGGGGGATAGTGGGAGGTCATTAGGTTCGTGGGGGCTTGCCCTCAAAGGGGACTGTGGGACCTGGGTCTCTCTATCTCTGCTACAGTTCACGATGTGACCACTGTTCCTCCATGCAATCCTGCCATGATGTGCACCCCTCAAGAAGCTGAAAGAATGCCTTGCTCTGCCTGATCTTGGACTTTGAAACTCCAAAACCATGAGCTAAGTAAATCAATCTCTCTCTCTCTCTCTCTCTCTCTCTCTCTCTTTCTCCTAGGACTTCATGCATGCCCTAGGGAAGTGCTCTACCACTGAGCTACATCTTTAGCCCAACCTTTCTGTCTTTATAAAACCACTTCACTCCGGTATTTTGTTATAGCAAGACAAAGCCGACAAATACAGACTTCTACAGTCACTCATGGGAATCATTCACATTTCACACACAGGAGCAACACTCCCTCTGTGCTGGCCCCAGGAGGATGATATTTGAGTAACTGTGCTCAGCTCTGGATGCCATATTTTCTGGCAGATAAAGGAAACAGTAGCATCTTCACTGGAATGGTGTATGGAAATGGTAGGAGAGAACTAGGATGGATGGGAGGAACTAGGGCTGTTTGCTCATACAAGAGAAGAAAAATACAAAGGTGCAGGGATTCCAGGGAGCAGAGGGCAGAGAAATGCCCAGTGCAGAGCTTCCCAGCCTTTTGCCCATGGTGGCTTCCTGACAATGACAAGACCCTGCATGAGAGGAAACTGGGAGGAAAATAAAATCACAGTATTATGGATGATTTTAAATATTGAATTGGTATAAAACTTCAAATAAGATCTTTTCCTTTTTTTGAGCAAGAGTCTTGAGTTTGCTACTTTTAAAATAACTTTGCTTCAAAAAATCCAGTTACATGCTTGAAGGGGCTCTAACCATTTCTGAACAAGAGCTTTAGTGTTGACCTCTTAAGGTTCTTGATGGTCATTATTAACCAGAAATTATACTCACACAACTAAATGACAAAAATCATTTCAACCATTTTTATAACCATTTAAATATAGCAATTTCTATTTCTAGGATTGAATGGCACTTTATTTCATTAACATCATAGTGAAATTTCTTATGAAAATGTAAGAGATGTCAAACCCAGTTGAAAAACTTCAATTGGGTACTGCAAAATACTGACAAAGCTCTACTGTGCAGCCTAGTTCCAACGTGCAATGCTTATCCTGGAGCTGGCTTGGCCATGCTGGATCAGAGGGTCTTGGAACTCCAGTACCACATCTGCACCTTGGACCATGTGCCTGACCTGAAACCAAACCCTTCCTTCCAAGAGCTCCAAGGCCCCTCTACCCTGGGTCCAGCAGCAGCATGCTCCACAGCTGGGTGCTGATATGTATGTCACCCACTGTGCTCACTGCCCAAAGGAATCGCACATGCGCCCACCCTGGGTCCAGGCTTCCATAAGCCCCTTAAGAGTGGCTCTCAAACCTAATGCACGATATTCCCCTGGAGGGCTTGTTAAACACAGATTGCTGGATCCTACCCCCTGAGATTCAGGTGCAGTAGGTCTGGGGGTAGGCTCTACTGGAGTGCATTTCTGCCAAGTTCTCAGGTAAAGGTGAAGCTGCTGGCTGGGAGTGCCACACTTTGAATATGGTTGCCCCAGCTATGGGCTGCAGAGCTGCCTCTGTCTGGGATCCAGTGGTCTGCAGGTTCAAGGGAGCCACATCCGAACTCTGGTCTGATCTTCAGCATTCAGACTAACGGTTTTAAAGTTAAAAGGAAAGAGATGGGCTCAACATCATTTTTTAAAGAGCAAATAAAGCCAAGTGTCTGACAACAGAATAAATTATTGACAATATTTTGAAACCACATCAACAGGGAATTCAAGCTCAACAAGAAGACCATCTGTGCCTGGGGTGGGGTTCCTTCAGAGACTGGTCAGACCTCCCACTGACTACTGTGACGACTAGTTGGCTGGAGTATATTCATTGAAAACCAAATAAACATTGTGCATTACATTTTATGGTAAAATTAACTAGAAGTCCTAACCTAATGACCAAAGATTTTTGGAACAGATGACCTTCAGAAGTTGCTGACAGCCTGTCACTGAACACACATTCATGCCTTCATCTATTCAACCAATATTTCCCAAGTGTCAACTCTACTCAGTTGGCAGGCTGGGTACCAGAAGTCTAAAGAGTCATCCCTGACCTTCAAGTGGAACAGGTTACTGAGAATGTAAACAACCCAAGGCTTCCACATTATCACATAAATACCATCTAAACTGATCAGTGTGCAGCTTGGGTATCTGAATATGTAGCCTGATCGAGGAGTCGGGGATGCCAGATTTTAATGACTCTTCTAACAGATGAGCTCACACTTTGTGATGATGAAGTGTCAATATTATTGCCATCTCCATTGTTGTAAATCAAATGGTACTTTCCTGACACTTAACCACCCGCCTTCTCATGCTTGTTTGTTTGGTTTGCTTTTTGGTGCTGGGGATTGAACCCAGGGGCATTCTACCTCTGAGCGACACCCCCAGCCTGACTTTAGTTTTTATTTTGAAATGGTCTCATTAAGTTGCAGAAGGCCTCAATAAGTTGCTGAGGCTGGCTACAAAACCTGCAATCTCCTGTCTCAGCCTCCCACGTACTGGGATTACAGGTATGCACCACCACACCTGGCTTCATATTTTGAGTAGTATTTTCAAATCATTTTTAAGAATTGTGTAACCATTTTTTAAAAGATTCCAGAATCAATTGCAATCCAGGGTATTCTGAGCTCATCTGCCACAAATTTACTTTTTAAGTAAGCGGGGAATACTTATTCCATTTTGTGAAGTGATGCCGGATTCTAGAATGAAATCCAAAGCCAACTGGGATTTTTTTAATTAATTAATTAATTAATTAATTTATTTATTTATTTATTTTGTGGCACTGGGGATTGAACCCAGGGGCATTCTACCTTCGAGCGACACATTCTGCCCTATTTTATTTCTTATATTTAAACAGAGTCTCACTAAGCTGCTGAGGGCCTGCCTATGTTGCTGAGGCTGGCTTCAAACCTGTGATCCTCCCATCTCAGCCTCCCCCAAGTCTTGGGATTAAAGGTGTGCGCCACTATGCCTGGCAAAAATTTAAATCTTTAAAAAATGAAAAGTAAAAAAAAAATTAAATGAATGAAGTTTTGAATTAGTCATGTTGTCTAGTGATGTAAAACATTAAAAACACATGGATAGATGTTGTATTACTTGAGAATGAAAAGAATAAAATAAAAATTAGAGTCTCAGGAGGTTGAGACAAATGCCAAACTTTAGCCGGGGGCAAACTTTTTATTATAAAGGCTTGCAGGATCAGGTTTATAATGGAAACACAAGCAGACAAGGCTCCAATGTAATATACATAAATGATATGTTTCTGTTCTTGTGTAGTGATTTTCCTCCCTTCTAAGCATTAATCTTTGAATGACTTACTCTATAAATTATTGAACTTAGTTCAAAAGCAAATGAAATTTAAAATACCCATTTATTGAATGGCAAAAGTGCCATGTTGAAATTACTGTGATTTATCTGTTTCTTTAACGATTTCTGTAGCAAACTTACTTCATTGCTCAAAATTATTACCTGGTTGCATAGTTTACTCTGGCTTAAACATAAATCTGTCCCCACTGTTCAGAGCAGCAGCTATTTGTCAGGGTCTCATTCATTCATTCACAGCCACAGGCCCAACTTTTCCTTTCTACAGCTCTAAACAGGCACACTGACTATGGTACAGATAGACGGTACTCATTTTTTGGAAGCCCATTAAAGTCATGTGCACCATTGATTGCCGCAGTGGGGGAGGGGAAGGAGGTGTGACATTGAACCAGGACAGAGTTGACCCACCAGGGTCACGTGCCAACTTATATCCTACATGGTTCCAGCAGTTCAGGCAAGATATAGAGATGGGCACCGTAAAGGCAACCCTGTCAGAAGAACCAAAGTACTTCTTGAGCATTAATGTCTGTGGGTACAGCTACCACCGCAACTGAGTCACTGCTGCTGTGGCTAGGGAGAGAGATTCCAATGTCTCCCAACACCAAGAGGAGGGCTCCCCTGGGGCTGGTATAGCTCAGTGGAAGAGCGCTTGCCTAGCATGTGCAAGGCCCTGAGTTCAATCCCCAGCATGAGAGAGAGAGAGAGAGAGAGAGAGAGAGAGAGAGAAGTTGAGGTAAAAAAAACACACATATTCAGACTGGGGGTGTAGCTCAGTGGTAAAGCATTTGCTTAGCATGTGTGAGGCCCTAGGTTCAGTCCCCAGCACCACTAAAACAAAAGCACATTCCCTATGTGTGAAAAAATTTTCCATAAACCTGGTAATGGATGAAATGGCTTAATACATAGAGTGCTGATGAGTAAATAAGAAAAATATTACTTTAGACAGAAGAATTGGCAAATGATTTTAAGAAATGAATCATGGAAATATAGATATGAAAATATGTGTTTGTATACATATTCAAAGAAATACAATTTTAGAAGTCCAATGAGACTACTTTTCACCAAACTGGTAGAAGGTCCCCATCCCCAATAACACTTAGTCCTGGAAATTTATGAAATAAGGAACACCTACCTATATGTTGCTGGTAGGAGTGCAAACTATAGAATGCTTCCCGCTGGTAATTTAGCAGTGTTTCAGGAGTCTATCATATTCCTACTTTTCAACCTGCTAAGCTCATATATAACAATTGACCCTAAAGAGATAATAACTTGTCCAGATGAAGAGACATTTAAATATTCATGATCACTTATGTTTACAATAAGATTCTGGAACATAAACAAAGAATTTTCCTCACAGAAATGTTGCCTTATTTCCCCCTGTTCTCTAACTGCTTTGTCAAATCCTTCTTTCTTCTAGCATAGAAGGGAAAAACTGAAGTATTTTCTGGTTATCTCTTAACTGGCCTCAATGACCTAAATGCAGCCAGGGTGGTAATTAGAAAATGGTTATTTTGAGGCCAGCCTCAGCAAGTTAGTAAGAACCTGTCTCAAAAGAAAAAAATAAAAGATCTGGGGACGTAGCTCAGTGGTAGAGTGCCCCTGGGTACAATTTCCAGTACCACAAAAATAAAAATGGTTATTTCATATAAGATAGAATATTACATGCACAGAAAATTTGCATATCTATGATCATTATGCCAATATTACTCTAGCTGATAGCATTCCCCCCCCCTTGGGAAAAGCAAATAAACAAAAGCCTCAGAAGAATGTAAACAGGAAACATCTTTGGACCTGATGGTCTAGGGCAGGACACAGGATCATCCTTTCCTAGCATCTGCAGCCGAGCAGATGAAGGCAGTGAGCTCAAACACAATCGCTGATGTGCCTGGGAAACAGGACAGGAGGGCTGGCTGTGTCCCCAGATACGACTCGTCCATCTAAAAGGGCTGACATCAACCTAGACACATGACTGCTACTTACAGAATCAAGACAATAAAAAACTGTGAAGATGCAAATGACCTGTCCTGTTTTTTAAAAAGCCCTAACCCCTCTAGTGATAGGACACTGCTTCTAAGTTACCCTCATTTTCCTTATGGAGCCCTAAATCAATGTATGCAAATTAAAAACACTGACACAAATTTTCCATTCAATCTATAAAATTCAACAAGAGAATCCAAGCATTCACCTTTGCCACAAAACCTCAAACTAGACTGAGAAACCATTAGCATTCTAGTATAAATTTTAAATGTCACGCCCTATACATTTTTAAAGTTGCTATGAAGACTCTCTTTGAATAATGTAAATTTTTTATCACCAAATGTCCTTTACAACTCATGAAAATGCTCATTATATACCAAAGAGAAATGTGGTCTTTGGAAATGGATTTGTCAGTTCTTTGCCATAAGTTATTCTCAGAGCAATAAGTAAACTCCTCAAATTTCACACACACACAAAATTATAATGCTGGGAAGAGAAATACATCCCATGAAAATGGCTGAACAGGCAAGCAACGGGAAGGAATAATCATCAGGCCAGGCTCAATGTGGGGGAAAAGACTATAGAGGGGTGCAAGTCATGATATGGGGCCTGGAGGTTAATGTGTATTTTTGACAGAACTTTTAAGAAAATTAAAGATGCCATCTTCCTCTGGACCTTCCTGAACCCCTGGGACTGGGTCAGGTGCTCCCTTCACTGAGTGTCAGCACACTGTTGTGTCTACTAGGGCTTCAGTGGACGTCTGGTCAGCTGCTCACCACTGTCTGAAGACCCAGCCAAGTGCCTGGTACAGATAGACTATTTAATACATAGCTGATAAATGACTAAATGAATAAAAGGTAGTAGAGGGCTAGGGGTATGACTCAGTGCTAACCTAGCCTCTTCTACCTGCTACCACAGTTAATCATGGACTTAACAAGTATGAGCTGCGTTCAGTTTCCCAGCACCACTCCCACCTCACTGTCCTGTGTGGAGGGCCCCATCACCTGCTGTTGGCCCAGGCTTAACCTTCATACTCAAGGACTGACCCTCTCCAGCAAATCCCTGCAATAAGGCCTCACCACTGGGCAGCTCCATCTCCAAGTGCTAGTCTCTCCTGCATGTCTCTGCTCCTGCTGTCAATGACTGGCTTGGTCCAGCAAAACCCAGAAGTTGCTAAGGATGCTGTTAAATCTCCTGTAATAATTACCCATGTCCCCAGGAGGATGTTGGTTACTGTTCCAATTGCAAGCCAAGGAAGGTACCCTTTCTCTTGAGGTGGTGGAACCCTGAGACACAGAGACCCTGTTCTGAGCTGGTGGTGGATGTGCAGGAGCTCCCTTGTCCTGCAAGCCACCAAGGGGCCGGCCACCTGTCAGATGTCGTGGGGTTAATTAGGTAACACTTGTGAAGGGTTTTGCGCCATGTAGCACACATGTCGTCCAGGATCGCACACATGGCGCTTCATGCTGCAAACTTTAAGAGCTATTTTTAAACCCTATCTACCAGTTGAGCAAAACCTGTGAGTGTTTCCTTTTGCAGACCACTGTAAACCCATTCCTCTTCCATGGAGAATACCTCAAAACAGAGCACACAACTGCTGGGGATTATCAAATAGGATACAAAAGACATTTAAAACAACCCCCCCCAAAAAAAACTAGTTACAATCCAGACTGAGTTATCAGGGAAACCACAAAGAGCTTGCTTCATTTCATCTACTATTTTGTTTTTTGTGTGGCACTGGGGATTGAACCCAGGGGCATTCTACCTCTGAGCTACCCCCACCAGCCCAATTTTATTTCTTATTTGGAAACAGGATCTCACCAAGTTGCGAAGGGCCTCGCTAGGTTGCCGAGGCTGGCTTCAAACCTGTGCTCCTCCTGTCTCAGCCTCCCAAAGTACTGGGATTACAAGCGTGCACCACCACGCCCTGCTCATTTACTATTTTGAAAGCAAGGAATTCAAAGGGAAAGGGGGGACTGAATTGTGTTGCGTCTGTCCAGATGTCACATCTATATTGGAGTGAGTCACAGTGCTGGTGGCCATCCCAGGGCACGCTGAAGAGGCTGCTGGGATGCCGTAGAACCTGCAGGGACAAAGACCAAGTTCTCTGCAGCCCTGGCTTGACTTGCTTGGGCAGTTAAGCCAAGCGCCTTGACAGGAGTAGGTTTAAGTGTGAGATCACCTTTGCCTCCCCCAAACTATAATTACACTGAGCTTTTCTGGCTTCAGGAGAAATAAAAGGTTTATTTTTAATTAATGAGGGCAGGTCCCTAATTCCCTCTTTAAAGGAGCTTCCTTTTGCTAAAAGGAACCCTGTGAATGAGTGGGCAGGTTTAATGAATTGCCTCTGGCTAAGAGGTTTGAGGTAGATCCCTAAAACCATGAGGGTGTTCCAATGGCAGAGCCACCGGGGCGCCTGCTGTCCCTTCTGCTTCACCAACATGCGGGCTCCTAGTCACCTCGGCCCTGAAGCTTTCGGGTAGCTGCCAACAGTTTTTCAGATCTTGAAGTTCTCAGGGGCAGGCGCTAGCATGCATTCAAATCCAATTTGGACTTTCCTTTCTCCTCCCTGTGCCACTGATTGTAACATGTTCCTTAGTCAAACCTCATCACTGATCCTCCGTGGACTGCAACTGACCTCATTTTTTACAAAAACAATCCTCAACTATATTTCCTAAAAAATTAATGTTTTCCATCAAGAATTGCTTTGTCAATCTTGTCTTCTTCCCCAGACATGTAACATCATATTAGGGCCCTTTAAAGAAAAGCCTATGTCCAGCAAATGTCAGAAGAGTGAAATTCTAAGCCGGGCGTGGTGGCGCACACTTGTAATCCCAGTACTTGGGAGGCTGAGACCGGAGGATCCAGGTTCCTGGCCAGCCTCAGCTATTTAGTGAGGCCCTCTGCAACTTAGTGAGACCCTGTTTCAAAATAAAGACTAAAAAAATAGGGCTGGGGGTGTAACTTGGAGGTAGAAGGCCCCTGGGTTCAATCCCCAGTACTGAAAAAAGAAAAAAAAACAGTGAAGTTCTTCTTTCATGTTTACCATTTAATAAGGAAACGGAGATGCTCAAATATGCGAAAACCAGTACCCAGGCCCCTTTAAAGTAATTGGAATTTCCTAGGTGTACAAATGATTATCACTGACTAATACCACTAGCTAAATTGTCTAGCTGGCATGCACACACCAATAATAGCACTAATTTTCTCTTAGAAATGAAAATATTCAATACCAGATTCTAAATTAATTTGACAATGGAAGCCCTGCTTTTTCATCTGGAAAAAAAAAATTATCCTCAAGCCAGGCAGGGCAACTAACATCCCAGCCACTCAGGAATCTGAGGTTGGAGGATCACTTGAGGTCAGGAGATTGAGGTCAGTGTGGCCAGCACAGTGAGACCTCTGTCACCCCCTACCCTCTGTGAAGTCCACAGTGCTGGCTGCCATTGATGAAGCACAGCCAGGCCTGATGCTCGGCGTGTTACAGGCATTCCCTGCTCAGAAATGCACCAACTGTTCCTGGACTCAACAGAGTGGACGCTCCCTGAGAGCTGCAGCCCAGGACCAAGATCAGGGCCTGGCACATGCTGGGTGCTCAATAAATATGTATGGCTGCATTGTCCTAGTTCTCACTGCAGTCATCAAAGGTGGATATTATGTTTACCTCCTTTTATAGAAGGAGAAACTGAGGCTTGGAGAAATTGAGTCACTTGCTCATGATCACTTAGCTAGGCGTGGCAAAGCCAGGATTTCCACCCATCTGCCTGCCTCCTGAGCTCATTCTAAACCACTCTGCTCTGCTACGTCAGAGTCCCCTACATTCAGTTCCCACTGAAACCATGTGCATCCAGCAGAATGTCCAAATGCATATGCATATAGGAACATGCTAGAAGTTCTTCCCATTATATGCTTCCTGGCTGTGCCTTATGACCCGATGTTTGGTGTAGCATGCTTGAGTTCTCCAGTCTAATAATTTATTGCTGCTTCTATTTTCTTATATAACTAATTCTTTTTTAGAAAATATTGTATAGACCCAAGTATAGGAATGAATCGTGTGGGATGACACACCTGCTGTAAATATTAATGATGTGTCTCTCACAAAGGATAAAGAAACCACCCAACCTGTAAATACTTTCCATCCACCAAAGAAAGACCTGCTTCTTCAAGTGCTTTTACACAGACTTCATGACGATGGGGCGCGGCCCACCGTAGGTTTACTCTGTCTCTTTATTTCTGTATGCTTTATGTTCATCCTTTTCTTCCCTCTGGCATACAAACATGCTCAACTATCCCCATAAGAAGAAAAACAGCGGAGAAAGGAAGGAGAAGGGAGGCAGGGGAGGAAGCAAGGTGGGCTGGTTAATTCACTCCTCATTCATTGCATCCATTCGTCAGAGCCAGAGTTCAAACTTGCAGGGATGTCCATACCTGCTGCCTCCGGATCCCCTCCTACTGATCAGTTAGGGTCATGCATCAAGTCAGGCGCTATGCACAGCACGCATCTCCCTCCCTCCAGCTGCTTCTCTACAGCGGAGGCCACCATTCCTATTTCCCTGGTTATATCAAGCCACAAGTATGTCCAACAGTATTTCAGAGTACACTACCTCCCTTATGCAGTGAGCTCTCACCTACCTGCACACCCACCTTCTTCCTCTCTCATCCACAACTAGCCACACTGGCAGCCCAGCATCTTCGCTTCACTTAGCCCTGCCCATGCCGTGGTCAATCAAGTTCTAAATTCCTCCAAGAAAACACATCTGACCTCGATGTGCTAATTTCCACTTCTACACCTAGCATCTCTGCTCCGTCTTTATTCAGCATGGTGGCAGCAGCCTTCTTACTGCTCTTCCTCCTCCCAAGTAATCGAATGCACTATTGCCAAGCCAAACAGCCCTAGAACATAATCCTCATGCCATTGTCCTGACCCCAAACCTTCCTATGACCCCTCTTAACAGAACAGCAAACTACGAAACTGGTACTCACGGTTTCCACAATGTGGATGCAGACCGTTCTCCTAGCTACTGGATCTCACTAATTTCTTTGAAGCTGAACTCCACTAAGCATCCTTGGCCATCCTAAAATTGATTCAAATGAACTAAATACGAAAGTAGCTCAAATTGCTACAGGATTAATAAGAAAGTGTGCCTTTGGTAAGAAATTAATACACATACCAGGTTCACACATTTTCCAAAACAGTAAATATTTCCCTACAGAGTCTCATTATAAAAACCTTAACAACATTCTGAATCACTGAGCTTTCTCTTACATTGATACATTGTTTTTCAACAATAATTTTTTTTGGTAGTAGGGATTGAACCCAAGGGTATTCTCCCTCTGAGCTACACCCCCAGTCCTATTTCATTCTTTTCTTTTGAAACAGGGTCTTGCTAAGTTGCTGAGGCTGGCTGCAAACCTGTGATCCTCCTGTCTCAGCCTCCCCAAATACTGGGATTACAAGCGTGTGCCACCATACCTGGCTCGGGAATATATTTTCAAACAAAGGAGGGCTGGGGGTGTAGCACAGGGGTAGAATGTGTGCTTAGCATGTACAAAGTCCTGAGTTCAATCACTAGCACTGGAAAAAAATAAATTACTATAACGCCACAGGCCATTATTTTATTCCAAGTTTTAGATACAACCTCGTATAGGGCGAGGACTCAATAAATGTTTACTGAATGTAATTGCATAATGCAGAATTCCATAAATCTTGTCCCCTACTATTTCATATGTGTTCTTTGAGTGAGGAACTTTTTTATATTGCATCTCTCTTGGTCCCCGGGGTACATTGTAAGTGTTCAATCAATATTTGGTGACTGATTGGATCAAAGAATTACATATTTAACTAGAATTCATGAAACTGCTTAAATTAAAATGCAGACCTGAAAGGCCATTTTTCTGTCTGTGTCTACCACCTCTAGGCTGCTTGTGGCACTACAGCGTATTTGTTTACAGTGAGGTCCTCCTCGTAACTAACTCACTTGAGAACACTTATTACCTCTAAGGCAATGTGATTATCACCTTATGAAGTTTCTGTTTACTGTGGAATGTCACTTTAAGTGCAACTTATGACTAAGGTTCTCCCAGAAAGAAAATGTAACACTGATCATTCTAGTTTATAGGAAAGTCTAGCTCTTGCCTCCAAAGGATAAATTCTGAGAACTTTAAGAACAACCTGCAATAAGAAACATCTGTTCTAGATTATTAATAATCTCTCTGTGATTTGGATATGCAGCCATTACATGTGTTACTGAGAGGCACTGCCTTCCACAATCATGGCTTTCTTCTTATAAACAAAACCATACTCGCACCTCCAATATTTCAGCAATTTCTCGTGGCGCATGATCATCGGGATTGCTCCACATAACACTCTGACTCTGGAAATCCATCATTCTTCTACACTAGGAGCTCACAATCTCTGGGTGACACACACCAGGAGGATTTCCAGGAGCAACATCTTGATGGAAGAAGTATGTGTACTCGTGACAAACTAAGAATATGTTTCCTGTGGTCTGTCCTGGAAATGACTGTGGAGGTGGCTCTGTCATTTGACACACGCCTCGCGACTGCCTCCAGCAGGTCAACTTGATTAAAAACACAAGGAAATGTGCTGCTGTCTGCTTTAAATATGGGCTGCAGTTTTTCAGTACAATCTTGAATTCACTTCGTGTAAAATTTCCTATGTAGCCCTAAGGAGCTATTGGTATAAAAATGCCTCTTTTCTCTTATTTCAGTAATACTAATGGCAGCTTTTGCAGCATCTCGGACACACTAAAGAAAACGAAACTGAACCCGAGAATTCTACCGTGAAAACTTCTAGATCCAGTATTTCCATCCACATAATACCATCTGATTACAACTCCTTTTTCCTCCCCCTTTGGTACTGGGGATTGAACCCAGGGACATTCTATGGGGATTGAACCCAGGAACATTCTACCTCTGAGCTATACCACCCAGCCCTATTTTTTTTTTAATTTTGAAATAGGGTTTCAGTAAGTTGCTGAGGGTCTTGCTAAATTGATGAGGCTGTCCTTGAACCTGTGATCCTCCTGTCTCAGCCTCACAAGTACTGGGATTACAGGTGTGCGCCACCACGCCTGGCTGATTACAACTTTTTATAATTCAATATCCAGTGAATATGTGGTAAGTCTCTGCAAACTACAAGTCACTGCGAGGCAGGAGACACTATGGCCAGCGCTCTGAATGCTGCAGGTGACATCCAGCCATTTCTCATCATTTGATAGAAGAGGTGTGACAAGTACATGAAGAATAATTCATGATAGAAAAGAAGGAATACCACGTGAGACGTGCGATCAAACTAGACTGGAAATTCTGAAGGGCGAGTGTCACTTCCCTTGGAGAACCACGAAGGGCCTACAGGGGATGTGGCATGGGAGCAGGCTGGACTGACAAGGGCAGACGGTGAATCACGGTCCAGAGGAACAGAGGTGTGGGGGAGGCGGGGCTGCTTTTCTTCCTAACAAATCTCTTGATAATCAAAGCAAAGGGAGTGCCTTATACCATATACTCAAGATGGATCAAACACCTTAACATAAAAGCTTAAAGTATAAAACTCTTAGGAGACAACACCAAAGGAAAGCCTCTTGACAATGGATTTGGCAATGATTTCTTGGACCTGACACCAAAAACATAGGTAAAAAATCAACAACAACAACAACAATTTAAAAAAAAACAGATGAATTGAGCCTGATCAGAATGATAAAAACTGTTGTGTATCAAAGAACTTGAGTTAGGGAAAGGCAACCCAGAATGGAAGAAAATATGTGCAAGTCGTATACCTGTTTTATGGGATTAATACCCAGAATATAGAAATGACTCCTACAAGTTAGTGACAACAAATTAATCCAGTTCACAAAGGAGAAAAGAACGTATATAGACATTTCTCCAAAGAAGATATACAGAAGGACAACAAGCAAATGAAAAGCTGCCCAGCACACTAATCATAGGAAAAAGGCAAATTAAAACTGCAGTGAGACACCACTTCATACCCATTAGGATAGGATTATTTATTTATTTATTTATTTAGTGCGGCACTGGGGATTGAACCCAGGGGCAATTTACCTCTGAGCTACACCCCCAGCCCTGTTTTTTATTCTTTATTTTGAAACAGGGTCTTGCTAAGTTGCGGAGGCCTTACTAAGTAGCTGAGGCTGGCCGTGAACCTGGATCTTCCCAGTCAGTCTCAGTCTCCCAAGTACTGGGATTACAAGCATGTGCCACCATGCCTGGCTAGGATTACTTAAAAAATTGAAAATAACAAGTATTCACAGGATGTAGAGAAATTAGAACCCTTGTACCCTGTTGGAGAGAATGAAAACTGGTGTTGCCACTATGGAAAACAATATGGAGGTTCCTCAAAACATTGAAAATAGAATTCCATATGATCTAATAATGCCACTTCTGGTTAGATTCCCCCAGGAATTGAACACAGGGACACTGATATTTGTACACTCATGTTCGTAACAGCACTATTCATAATAACCAAATGGTGGAAGCAGCATAGCTGTCAATGAATGGATGGATAAACATTATGTGGCGTATAGATACACTGGAATATTATTCAGCCTTAAAAAAAGAAGGAAATTCTGACATATTCTACAACACAGATGAATGTTGAAGACATGAAGCTAAGTGAAATAAGCCAACCTCAAAAGGACAAATATTGTCTAACTTCACTTATATGTATTACCTAGAGTAGTTGAATTCATACAGACCGAAAGTAGGATGGTGGCTGCCAGGGGTTGTGGGTGAAATGGGGAGTTGTTGTTTAATAGGTAAGGGTTTGGGTTTTGCAGAATGAAGAGTTCTGTGGGTGAATGGTGGGGATGGTGGCCCAACAGTGTCAATGTATTTAGTGCTACTGAACTGAGCACCTAAAAATAGATAAGATGGGGCTGGAGGGATGGAGCTATAGTAGAGTGCTTCTCTAGTACATGTGAGGCCCTGGGTTCGACCCTAGGACTGCAAACAAAAAACTGATAGAATGAAATCTAAACCCAATGAAAAAACTTCAACGCTCCTTTATACCCCCTCCGAGGACAAGGCCTTCCTACACCTGTCCTTGTCCCCCTCATTCTCCTGTCCTCTCTGCCTTCATTGACATTCCTGGGCTTAGAACTCTGCCCAGTTAGGTGTGGTGGCGCATACTTGTAATCCCAGTACTTGGGAGGCTGAGACAGGAGGATTGCAGGCTTGCGGCCAGCCTCAGCAACTTAGTGAGACCCTCCATAACTTAATGAGAACCTGTTTCCAAATAAAATATAAAACAGAGCTGGGGGTGTAGCTCAGAGATAGAATGCCCTGGGTTCAATCCCCAGTACAGAAAAAAAAAAAAAAAGAATCCTGCCCCGCCAGCCAGTCCCTTAGGGCCAGACCCTTCCTTGCTTACTGGAGTCTTAAGATATGCTTCTTAGAATCTAGGCTGTCCTAGAAGGTGTTAGACTTATCTATGGCTGCTTCTCTGCCACTTGTAGAGAGTCTCTCTATGTAATGTAATGCAACAAATTAAAATAACAGTAAATATGCCAACTGTGTGACTGTTTTCATTTACAACTTATTTTTTTATCTCTTGCACTTAGAAATTGATTTTGCTCATATCAGCAGGATTCACACTGGGCCTCTTAGTGAAGTCCTTCAGAGGTGTTCTTTGAGGTCCATGTGGCCAGCCCAGACAAACAAGCAAAACAACACAGGCGCTGCTGAAATCTCACTAAGTGCTGGCTCAACATCTTCATCTCCTCAGGTCAGGCCAGGTGACAGGCAGCCAGCAATGGGAAGGATGCTCGTCTGGTCTGATCTACAGCCCTGCCGTTTCCCCATACAACCTCAGATCACTGGGCATGGCCACAGCACACATCTCTACCTGGAGAAAATGTCACCAAGTGTCCCCATGGAGGTCATTTCCAGCACAAGTCGAGTGCGGGTCCAGAGAGTATATTGTCAATGTCTGATTCTTTTCTTTTTTTCTTTTTCCTTTGATACTGGGGGGGGGGGGATCCAGGGACATTCTATCTCTGACCTACAACCCCAACGCTATTTTTTTTATTTTTGAAACAGGGTCTTGCTAAGTTGCCAAGGTTGGCCTTGAACCTGTGGTCCTCCTGTCTCAGCATCCCAAGTACTGGAATTACTGGCATGCGCTACCACACCAGGCTTCTCTCTCATTTTTTTTCTTTAAGTAACAAACTGAACTCTAAAGTTAGCAAAAGCAGATATACTCCCAGGTAAAGCCACAAAGCCTTGTTTTTCTCATGGTGTGCTGAGATACAGAACTACAGAACTTGCCCACTACACAGGACAAGTTTCTGTGGGGAAATAAAAGTGGGGCCTGGCTTGCGAAACCAAGATGAATCTGTTCCCCCCAGAGGAAGTGAGTGTGGGCAGAAGACCGCTCAAGCCATGACTGGGTGGCTTCTGGGTGGGTGGCGGGAGTGAAGGCCAGGGGAGGTGAGTGCAAGGCCGCGCTGAGGACACTGGGAAGGGTGGCCGGTGGACAGCTAGCTCCTCAGCATCTTCACTCACGGCCCCACTGGACCCAGCCACAGTAGAAGCCGGCAGCAATAGACAGAACCTCCTTTCCCTCAGGACCTTTAAACGGAATACCACGAAGGCCAAGGAGGGACACAGGGGCCTGGGCAGATGGGGTGTTGTCTCTGCTCCCCTTCCTTCCTGTTCTCTCTCTCTTTAGGACGTTTCCCATTACTCCCAGCCACCATCACTTGTTAACCCTCTCTCCCCCACCTCTCCCACACACAAGCACACTCACATGATCACAGGCAGGAAGTGAGAACCAGGATGCAGAGCTGGAGGGGCAGGTAGGCCTAAGAGAGAGGCCTGGAATGGGCCCCTGCCTGGGGTGTAGGGTACAAAGGGAAGGAGGTGGCCAGGAGAGGTGCCAGAGGAAGGAGTAGCGCCCCTCCTTTGGGCAGCTTTAACTGTCTGCTCTGTTGCAGGATGGTCTGTAAACTGAGGCATGCCGCCTTGTGCGCAGAACCCACAATCACTTTCTAGAATATGAAGACCTAGGCCGGGCATGGTGGCGCATGCTTATAGTCCCAGTACTTTGGGAGGCAGAGACAGGAGGATCCGGGTTCGCGGCCAGCCTCAGATATCTCTCTCTCTCTCTCTCTCTCTCTCTCTCTCTCTCTCCCTGCTTAGTAAGTCCCTCCGCAACTTCATGAGACCCAGTTTCAAAATAAAGGATATAAAAAATAGGGCTGGGGGTGTAGCGCGGAGGTAGAACGCCCCTGGGTTCAATCCCAGGTACCGCAAAAAAAAAAAAAAAAAAGAATATGAAGACCTAGCAATGGTTCTTTCATTAGCCCCGTTTGGCTTCTAACACTTGCATTCCAATACTCTGAGTTTCTGCAGTTCCATATGACCATACAATTGGCTCAGGTGTGTTAAAAATACACACACATACACACACAAAGTTGCAGCTCTGGAAAGTTCACTATGAAATGGGACACAAAACCCAACAGGCAGGATGGCACAAGCAAAGTGGGGGCCGGCCTGGGGCTGCGTGCTGGATTTGAAAAGGGGTGTGCTACCGAATGCATTTTTCTATTACACACAGGTTTTTATGGGTTGTCCTCGTTGTGTCCTGGCTATTTGCATTTGGATACCCATTTTAAGACAACAGCCTGTCCCTTAGAACCTATTAAGAAATAGGTTTCTATAAGCTAACTTTAAAGCATGAGAGAGTTTTATTATCTAATATACTTTAATTGGGAGCCTTTCCTCCTCTAATTAGATATTTGAATCTCAAGATATTTTACATTTTTATTAGCAGCAGGTTCCTTCTGAAATAAAGGCACTTCTCCAGAATTATAGTTTCTAAGACTCTCCTGCTTGAAAAAGAGTTCGTCTTCATTTTTATTTTTAAAAAGCAAAAGGACAATAAGAAAATTCACTATGAGGACAAAAATCCAAATAGCTCCCAAATGCACAACTGTTGTCATTCATTCATCCTACAAACATTTATTGATCATCTACTACACCGTGGAATCTGTTCTAACCACAGAGTTATAGCAACGGACAACAATTTAGTTTGTGCTCCCTAGAGAAAGGTGACACTAGACTTCAAAGGAGCACGGAAGTTTGGAATTAGTGGTAAAAGCTGTACAACCTTTG
This sequence comes from Glis glis, assembly GCA_004027185.1. Classification (NCBI taxonomy): domain Eukaryota; kingdom Metazoa; phylum Chordata; class Mammalia; order Rodentia; family Gliridae; genus Glis; species Glis glis. Next base: position 52,163 of record PVJS01008698.1, read on the forward strand.
TGAAAATACTAGGAACACTGAACTGTATGCTTTTTAAAGGGTGAATTTTATGGTATATAAATTATATCTCAATTAAAAAACTCATTTTAAAAAGTCCTATGGGAGTGTTCTGGGAGGGTGTGGACTATGGGTTTTCACATGGCAGGTAGTCAATAAATGTTTTATGAAGAATGCAATCAGGGCTGGGGCTGGAGGAGGGGGAAAGAGGGGGAGGAGGAGGAGGAGAAGGAGGAGGAGGAGGAGGAGGAGGAGGAGGAAA